>JAQPZY010001534.1:3040000-3337500 GCA_029931535.1 Margaritifera margaritifera | reverse complement strand
ATATATATTTTATATATATATATATATATATATATATATATATATATATATATATATATATATATATATATATATATATATACACAGTTAGTAGTGAAATATGTATTGAAATATTGCTAGTAAAAAAAGAGAATGAAAGCTTCTATCATAAATTAGGAAAACTATATTAAACCGGTTGTAGGAATTTGTACAGAGTCAGACACGGTTATATGTTAATCATATTTGCTGCATGGAAATCAGTTCGACACTTCTCCCAAGACGATTACAAGTATGGTAGCTACGATTATGTTTAAATAAAAGATTTATCAAAATTGGTGTCATGACATAAAAATATACATCTCGGACATATATAAGTCTATAAAGAAAATGCTTGAAAGTTTGCAATACGAAAGAAAAGTTATCAGAACACAAAATCGATAGATATAATACCTAGAATAGGCTAAGTTGTAACATTTAAAACCATCAGCGTCAATTAAAAGTTCCGATTGTGTGTTTATTGTGATTTTGAAAGTTTCATTTAATCACAGAATTGTAATAGTATTATGCAGCAGTGAAATATATCCGGGACAATGCAAACATAAACATAGCCCATCAGAATTGTGTTTGTATCTCAAGTCAAGTGATAAATCTTACAGACCAATCGTTTATAGAGGTACAAATTACATTCAGTTGTTTGACAAATGTTTAGCTTGGATTACAAAACTTGTCTACGATTAAGTTTAAATGTGTCAAGCTGTGTAGTTTACAGAACATGATGAAATGCATTTCAAACTAAAAAAACATTTGTCGCATTTGTGACAAAGGCCTTTGTAGGAACAAATAGATCATGAGAACTTAACCAGTAAATACATAGGTCCTGCACAGAACAAATGCAACCTCAACTTCAAGTTTTGCAAAATTAGTCCACTTGTTGATACACAATCTTTCAGACTACGATTCACACCTCTTCGCCAAGGAGTTGGTGGGTTAAGACCCTGTGAATGAAGTAAAAATTATTCCAAAATACACAACATTTACAGAGATAATAAAACATTTTCAAAATATGCAAACTAAATTTCTGCGAAGGGACATCTGTCCGTATGAGTACTTCGATATTTTTCATAGATTCAATGAAAGAACGCTACTTCCAGTAGAAAAATATATTCGTCACTGTTCAACTCTAACGTAACAGATGACGACTAATAATGCGTAAAAGAGGCGATGCAACACTTCAACCTTCAAACATTGGGTGACTATTACACGACTGTTATGTGAAAAAGATACTTTAATGTTGTGCTACATTTTTGAAGAATCTAGGAATGTCTGCACGGCAATCTATAACTTAGACCCTGCGAACTATTATAGCGCACCATAACAAGCCCATGATGTATCATAACAAAGATCAGGTGTTCAATTAGAACTTTTGACAGACTAGGTTTCTTTTGATTGAAGGCTGACGTCTTGGCGGAATTAGCACCACGAATTCTATGCAGAAGAAGATGGTAAGATAAAAAATGACGGGGCAGTCCATGATACAAAACCAAAATCGTACGCCATGTACATCAAATCCATTGATCGTTATGAGTAAGGAATGAGCCAATACTTGCCAGCACACAACTTTAGATGGGCAAATGATGAGCAAATTAGATGGATAGAAGAAAATCTGTTTGAAATACCTGATATTAGTGGTACTGGTTGCATATCAGAGGTAGATTTGGAGATTTCAAAATGTCTCCATTATCATTTTAAGGGCTACTCAACAGCATCAGAAAAACTTGTAATATTATTTATATCCCCTTGCAGAAAAATTGATTGATGATTACAATGGTACAAAACCAAACCAACTGTGCCAGAACTATTGTGTACATTGGAAAACAAAAAGAAATTATGTGATACATCACGGGAACATAAAACTTTGCGTACAATTAAGTTTAAAACTTAAAAGAAATACACAGAGTTGTCTTGATGGAACAGCAGACCGTGGCTGAAATCCTACATAGATCCCGATACTAGTATGAGAAAAAAAAATCCTGATAATGATTTCGAGAAAGATTTTTTTTTGTAAATAGGTGGAGAATGTGAAAAAAGACCGGCAGTACAACATGTACAGATGTAAATAAAGTTTCAAACGTCAATCATTTATATTATTCACCAGGAGAATAATTATTAACGATGGCTTTAGTCTGAAAAGCAACAAAAAGATAAATAAAAAAAATTTAAAAAATAAAATTAAATTAACCAAACTGACCTTTTGTGACTTAACTGTGTTAGAGTTATCCAAATCGTTGAAGTACGAATTATATTACAACAGGTTGAAAAACTAATACGGGAACAGAATGAGATTAATCATGACTGATACAGATTCATTATGGATTCACGTTGAGACAGAAAACTTTTACAGCGATATGAAACAGAACATAATCTTTTATGACACTAGTGACTATCCAAAGGACAACGTGTTTGGTTTGCCACAGATGAATAAAATGATACCCTGTGTTTCAAAGATGAAGTAACTGGCACACCAGTTAGAGCGTTTTGTGGGTTATGATAAAACTCTATTTATTCAAGATGGACAAAGATGAAAAGAATGTTGACAAAGGAATACAAATGGGTGATTAAAACGAATGCGAAATTCGAGATATGCAAAGATTGCTTTTTTAATGTCTAGAAAAATTATCAAGAGACGACTTTCCTAATATCGTACAATCACGAGATGTATAGCATGAAAAGTAGCATTGTCTATGTATGATGACAAGCGATTTATTTATTTATTTTTTGACAACGTAAATGCATTAACTTACGGACACATCAGTACCTTGTATTGAAAAAAGAAAACTAAAGTTTTAGTAAAAGTTTACTCCTTTTGTTCTGTCTCAGAGTATCTCAAATTTCTCTTTTCATTTTGTCTGGAATAACGTGGTTACCTTCAAACACTGTTTCGATTGCCTTGTTGCCAATGCGATAGAGAATGACCAAAAGAATGTGTATTTTTTTCTAAAATCATTTATTACAGGCCTGAACATTTGTACGGTAACCCATATTAATAATTTAAAATGTCTACCACTAAAAGCTTGTCTAATTAGGTTAGTATCTGATTCGTTTAGGTCGTCAAGATTCCCACAATTATCAATTAGACACAAATTATTCGTTTTTTGGTGCAAATCAACCAGCGCCTCTCACCACGTAATTAATGTATCATTAGAATCAATCACGATCACCTTTTCATCTGTCAGTAATCACTTTCTATTGTATGTCCTGTTACACAGAAAAGTTGGACAGATGATACCGATGTAACTGAAAAAGTCTTTGCATTCAGTCTCTTAGATTTAGTGCAAACATTGTTTTATCACAATTAGTCATCCCACAAATTATCATATTATGAGGTTTACGTAAATGACGACTTTGTTTTTCCATTGCATATATTTATCTCTGGCACGAACCCGTACGTAAAAGCCCTGTTTTACACGTGTGCGTAGCACAGCTATAATATTTATTTAAAACATAATTGATTTTCTGTAGCTTCTTTTAGATGTTAACCTGGACATCTGAAACAAAATCAATATACATTTTGTTATAATATAAATTTTCTTTTCTGTTGATTTGAAAGTGGATACCTTGTTGAACGTTGGCTAATTTAAAACATCTACGATGTAATTTAATATCGTGTATAATTCTCAAAGTATTCTTCTATGTTACTTTTATGTGCTGTGACTGAAATTTCTTTATATGTAGTATTATGAAAATAAACATGCTGCTGCCTAAATCAGACAGCTGATGGAAATAGCTGCTCCCATGTCCTCGAGAAATGAACTTGAAATTGTCCAAAGTACACTAACTTTAGCAGTTACTGAAATAGGAGAGTAAATTTTCCCAAATTAGATAATACTAGCTTCTGAAAGGGTCAGAAATGAATTATAAAATGTAAAAAAAACTAAAAATAGTTATCGTCTAGTTATTTTCTCCAATTTATTTCTGAAGTCCAGAAAGTGAACTGACCAAACGGAGCTAGCAGTCTTTTGAGAGATAAACATCTTTAAGAAATGCCAAGCTGTACGCTCTCCAACTCAAATTACACCCGTCAAGCAGACACCAAAATAAAGGGAATTTATAGTTCTTTCAACAATACCTAAGATATACAAAGTCTTTTTAAAATTGCTTTTTCTTTACTCCGTGTCACTCTTCAAAGCAACTGTCCCACGGTTTATCCTCTGCGTAATAGTTGTAAATATTGTTGGATGTTAGGTATTGGTCCTTAATTTACTCGTTTCCTCACTGTTTGCAGGGCTTATATACTGAATCTCTCTCTCTCTCTCTCTCTCTCTCTCTCTCTCTCTCTCTCTCTCTCTCTCTCTCTCTTTTGTACTGGATCTGCAAGGTTGGTAATTATTGTTGAGGTTAATGTCACAGTTAACTGATTCACCTATTGCAGCATTTTTAAAATCTATTTTTGTCTCAATGTTTAAAGGTAAGAACTCACAAGGACATCTAAGAGATATCTCACCCATTTACTTAAAAATAAAACCCGCGTCGTTGAAGACGAGGTGTTACAAAATAACAACACCTCCGCATAAAAGCATATGTTACAGGCATATCGTGAAAATCAGTTTTCTATCTTCATCTCTGAAGCTGATATTCAATCTGTTAATTGTATCCCTCTGTAATTGCTTGCAATGACCATTGACAGCGTATGAAACAAAGTCTCCGTGAAAAAAGGTAATAGGCAAGACTCTAGTAAACACTAAAAATAACCTTTAGAGTAATTTGTGGTGTTGTTGATTTGGTCAAGGAAAATATATAAATGTTATGGCAAACTGTATTAGATTCAATGGATAATTATATAGTTCTTTGGCTATTCAATCCTAGCAATACTGAATTGGAGTCGAGTATGTACACTTTGCAGTTGTTTCTATGAGTTATTTTAACGTTTCGACATCAATACTTTTTCGTTGACGCCGTTTGCAGTCATCCTCTCTTTGATTTTATTAATTTACATCTAAAGGTTGTAGAAACCATCTTATATTAAAACAGTTCTTATTTCATTCTTGTTATTGATGTAGCAGAAAATTTTGTTTAGTTCATCGGAAATATTGCAATACTCATCAGCAAAATCTATTCTCCGTAATGAAGTGATACGTTTTCCATATCTATTATCAGTTGAATTCTTGAGATAGATTTCTTTCTCAGAGAGATCGTAAATTGTGATATAGCTCTCCTAATATGAGAACGTAGCACAGACACAATCTAAACAGCAAAGTTTTTTTTCTTGATCCTTCTTCTTTTCTTCTCGACTTGTATCCAACAATAAAAGCTTACGATAAAGGTTTGCCTTAAAACATTTATTGAATAACGTTGTTGTAACGTAAAACTCCATTTGCTATCAGAAACTGCCTAAAGAAACTGGAATGATTTTCTATACAACCTTTTTTTTAATATCACCGCTTGTTGGTGGACCAATTGACCAATCTTGTGATTTTGTAGAAACTTGTTCTTCTATAAACATTCAACTTTGGTTATTTTAAAATCCGGTGAATGTTTTTTTAAGTAGCTTACTAAGTTCAACTCTACATATATTTTTTGGCTTTTGCGAAGTTACCTTTTCAGATTCTTGTTTTCATTTTGCTTTTTATCTTCACTATATTCCATTGTTTTGACAAGGAAATGTGTAAGATAGAAGAACATAAATCTAAAGATAAAGAAAGGTTAATCGGAAGTTGACTTATGATGCTACTTACAAGTAGTGAAAATACTTTTAAATTTAGTTTGTTAAATACAAGAGATGGATTCAAAGACAAGGTCAAAATATGGAGAATAGAAAGAAATAACTGAGTTTTAAATAAATAGCAGCTACTGTAAACCTCATTATAATGAATATCGCAGAAGACAATCTAAAACAAATGGAAAAATGAAAATAGAGAGCACTATAATAGATACACGAGAAAGTACAGGGGACAAAGAATCACAGGATATCACACTTAGCAAGAAACATAATTTTACAAGCACTGAAACAAAACATCCACTCATATACAACTTTGAACATGTTAGGTGTTGAATCAACTAACTTCGATCGTAGATGACCAAACGTCACAATACACTGGAGGTATCAGCGAAGATGATTTAGACATAGATCATGTTATTCCATGCGCCTTTATTATTTGCCTTGTTCAGATCAACAACAAAAAAATGTTTCACCTGACAAATACTAGACAAATACCAGATACATGATAGCCAACGAACATGTCAACAAGGAAACATATAGAAGAGCACCAGAAGAAACATGAATCATTCCGGATGGCTTGCTTCATCATTTAAGAAATCTTGAACAGTACTGTTCAATCGATTTTCCATGTGATACTTTATTGCATTATTGAAGGAAACTCGTATAATGATAACTACTGTAAAAAGTATGGTTACGGGCACCAATGCACCACCAACAAAGCAACCGATTTATAAAGAATCTTTTCTGTATTTTCAGATTCCTTATGTGTAGCTGGCCGTGGCTGAAATCATACATAGAGCGCAATACTAGTATGAGAAAATGTTTGAATGTTATAAAACAAACACTCAGAGCAGATAGAGACAAAACAAGCTAAGCTTAAATGACAAAAATCATTATTTAGTTCATTGTATAAACTGTCCAAGTTGTTGATTGGAAGAGATTTGCTAAATTATTGATGTCGCGGTGTAAGGTACGACATCTGACATTGGTTTGGAAATTTTATCAGCTCTAGCATTTACAAAGATTTCACACGTTGATTTACTTCTCGTCCATTTTTCCAGTGAAGATTTTACAGGTTTTCTCTCTGTATGTTCCATTTGCAATAACTATGTTCCATTCCTGTTTGTACTCTTCAACTTCTGTAGAAATGTAGTAATCCACAATAGATCCAAAATCTTTTTCAAGTTGGATTTTGTTATTTAAATAACGAAACAAAATTTTGTTTCGCTGCAATACAAGTTATCATATAAAGTGATGAAGCTGAAAATATCAGCCATTATTATGTCTTTCAGACATAATAAATGACACAGGGGGGTGTAATTGTTTTAATGAAAGGATTTAAAAATACTGTTTACTATGATAATGATAATGAAGATACAATTCAACACAAAATCAAACTCAAATCTTCCAACAGGTTTTGATAGAAGAGTGAGAACACATTACTATCAAAATAAAATTCAATTGAAAGAATAATTCAGAAAGTATGGTTATGATATAGATTAGGACATTGAAAGCAATATCAAATAGGTCTGTAATGAGATATTAATGGTGACATATGCATCAAATCAAAAGGAAAATATATAGTAATTAGAAATTTTAGAAATTAACCAAAATGACGGAATATTTGTTTAAGCACCTGGTTCAATGGACAAACAACTCCAGAAGATACTATTTTCCTAAAGATTTAAATGGTGATGATTTAGAAAACATAAAAACTGTTCCAACATCTACCATAATCAGTGACAATCGTGCTAGATTAAATAGACTTAGAGACATAGAAGCAATATCCTCTTGAACCTGCTTTTGTGCAGAGGTAACCAACACAAGATACTGGAGCTATACCATAACTGGAGGTGATTTTGAATGATACGAACGAATTAACATGTAAATTAAGAAAAGGAAATAGCAATTTGAGTGAATAAATAACTAATGAAAAGGAAACTACATCTCAGTGAGAGACTAAAATTGTTATTCAAAGAAAAGGGTGTTACAATAGCTGATACGACTACAGTAATAAACAATGACAATATCAACAGTTGTTCAATCTATAGCTAATGCTGTGAAAAGTTTTGTTTTTCCTACTGTTGCTCCTACCCGATCTCCTCCTCAACCTTCTACTGCAAGTAAATATATTTTGACAAAATGTAAAATGGCTTTAATTTTGTCAATTATTTGTTCGATCTATCTAAAGAGCCAGCATCAGCATTGTCTGGAATTATTGGTATTGTTATAAGCTGGTTGGTCAGGATTGATGGACACATTGTTTCTTTCCTTGCTAAGCATGTTATTTAGAGTTTTTGGGATTAGAAAGTTTGTGATTTGTACCTTTTATCAAAAGTGTAATAAAGGATCTAGAATAGCATGAGGTTCATCAACGTAGATGAGGTGTTTCTTCAAAATAACGTAACCAGTTTCAAGTAGAGTGTAATCAGAGATTACATAGCTCGCCTGTACGAAGCTTTTAGTAGTCTCCAGTAGTCACTGTAAACATTAATTATTACGCAGAAAATACAATTATACTGACAACGAAATGTTGGCCCTTTTAAAAGTTTCTCTTTCTCTGCATTTTTATCTTAACATTTTTAGAACTAAACTTTTAATCATTACTATATAGCCACTATTGTGCTGACATGTCGTTAAACCACATACATACATACATACATACATACATACATACATACATACATACATACATACATACATACATACATACATACATACATACATACATATATACATACATACACACATGCATACATACTGTGACAGGGCTTAAAGGACATACCAACATAAAACACCATTCTTCTCTTTGACAACAAAGAAGATGCCATATAACGAGTTGATAAAATCAAGAGATTATTTTTAAAACACACTTCTTAAAATCTGCTTCAGAAGCTGTTTATCATTGTCCATCCCTAGAAGCCAGATTTTACTTGGTGAAAGTCACAAGCTTTAGTAACTGAGAGTGCTGGAATGATAATTTACTGGTGTGTTCATTCCTTTATTTATGTAATATATTATAATTAATATTTGTATTTTTAAAACCAACCCAGCACTTTCAATTAGTAAACTATTCACTGAATAAGATATGCAATATCCAGGATGGGTAAGAGACAAAAATTAATATTCCATTAATTTAGTGGGAAGAATTAGTATAATTCAATAATTGGAAGTTCCTTGACTGATAGTATTTCATCATTGGCATATCCAATAGCAATGCAAAGCAAACTAAAGGAATGCAGGAATGCACTTTGTGCAAATGACATCAACCCTCCACTGTTACTGAAGGCAGACAAATAATTTGAATTACTTTTTCTTTAATACCGCCTGACCTATTTTGACGAAACAATGCCAGGAAGCATTCAGAAATAGACTAATAATAACTTTAAACTGCTTTAAATTCTGTTCATTTGATCCCTGATTATGTGGAAGGATGAAATAGAAACGGTGTTTGTCCATTGATGTTTACATATATATCTGTCCATCTGTGCAGATAACATTGGTGTGCAACAACTATAGTCTTTCAACCCTTGATGAAAGATAAACATGATTTCTAAGTTTTCACCAAAAGATGCTTCCCTTAAGCAGTTCTAAATATATTCTTTTTCTGTTGGCGTCTCGATTACTTCATTACTAGTGAGGCGAGCGATGCCATGTCTCCTATGGGTAGTTCTCTCGTTTCTTTTCTGCTGGACCATTTTTATCGGCATTGCCCAAGTCTCATTACTTGAAAGTATGCTCTATTTTTATCACATATTAGAACAATATTCCATAATAAAAGGACGTAGATAAGAAAACAGAACAGAACAAAATGAAATAATGTTAATGACTGATCTTAATTGTATATGTTTTGCTTTGATTCCTTTGTATATTTTTTTTTGCAAGTGTTCTAAAAAAAAGGGTCATTCTTTGCTTCTGTTCAAACAGTGGCAAGTGTTACGTGAGGACATTTTTTCTTCTTCTACTTCTTCCTCCTCTTTAATTATAAAAATTGGGATTTCTTTCCTTTTTTCCAAATAGGTAAATTCAATTTACGTTTGTCAGTGTATCATTAAAAGGTATTCACCCAAAATGCCTTTAATTTACCTTCTGTCTTCATATCGTCAAAAGTCTTTGACTGTTAAATATCACGCAGACTCAGTAACATCTTGATATGTACTGTGCGCATCAATCAATCAACAAGTCAAATATATTTTTCCCCTAACAATTGCACTGGCGTGTAGGGCAAGCTTTTTTTTAAATGACTTAGATGTTGACGACTTTGCCTCAGAGATCTTTTTGCAACTAATCTCTAATGCCGAACAAGTTTAATCTCAAATTTGTTCTACTATGTCTCATTTGAATCTGGAAATGATGTACTCTGGTTGTATTGGTAAAAAGTATCTAACTGAAATTTATCTACCCTCGTCTAAATCGTTAAAATCGGAATATAGAATCTCATTTTTCGTCTGTATTTTAAATTTGACAAAGCTAATATCTGCAAACGTGTATTATAATCTCTCATTTGAAGGCTTGTCACTAATTTGATAGTGCACACCTACAATAATGTCAGTTGACATCCATCTCGGCTCGACCAACGTGGATATGTGAGAAAGCTTGTTAGTAGCTTCCTGTAGGTAGGTGGTTCTTCCCGGGGTATTCTCGTGTTCTTCCTCCACCAAATATACTGGCCATCATGTATAGCCTATCATGTGCTTTAAACTTTAAACTCAACAACACAAATGAAAGACACTTTTCTTTTCTTTTCTTTTTTTTTCTATTAATTTACAGTAAAATTAGTATACATTATAGTAACGACTTGAATGAAAATGTTATACCGAGACGGTAACACAGTAGGATTGTGAAATTTCCAAGATAATTTACTATTATATGTATATTATATGTTACAATTTCAAATCAAAGCTTCCACCAAAGACATTGATGTCATTATTATTGATCGATTGATTGATTGATTGATACATGCAGTTAAATTGATTTATGTGAAGTTAGCAGTGTGTTCGATATTCGTCAAATATATTTTACATATTCCTTTAAAGAAAATTCAAGCAAGACTTGTTTCGAGAACAAACTGATGCAGAAAATAAAATATGCTATTTAGAACTTGCACCAAAAAGTAAATATTTTTCCTCCTCAGTTTTGAACATACCAAATTTGTGAACACGAATTTTCTCGCATATATATGCTATCTCAGTAGTTTATCACACACACACACACACACACACACACACACACACACACACACACACACACACACACACACATATATATATATATATATATATATATATATATATATATAGATATGTTATTAGTAGTATAATGTGGCACTATGGCCATAATGGGAGTTAACATTACTGCCGCCATTTTGAAGATGTGGCACTATGGTCTCAAAAATGGCACTATGGGTTTAAGTAGACTTTAACACTGAGGCTAAAATGTTTGGTTTAAACGGCTCTATGGCCTTAAATGGAATCTAAAACTGAGGCGATAAAAACGGTCTCAAAAATGAAACTGTGGTATACACCTACTGATCATTACCCACACCTACTGACCAACACACAGTCTTACTGACCAGCACCCATATCACTAAGCAACATTCACGCCTAATAACCAATACACAGTCTTATTAACCATCACCCACACCTACTGAGCAGCACCCACGCTTACTAACCAATGCACAGTGTTACTGACCATCACCCGCATCTACTGACCAGCACATCCGACAACTGACCATCAACCACTAATACTGACCAACATCAACACACGCATCTACTAACTAACACCCACACCTACTAACCCATACACAGACTTACTGACCAGCACCAACGCCTACTAACCAATACACAGTGTGACTGACAAGCACCCACATCTACTGATCTGTGTAAGGGTAGGATGTAAAATAAGGAGGTAGAAGAGGATTAACACCTAATTTTAGAGAAAGGAAGTCCCTTAGGCTGAATGCTACCTATTAGCTACACGCAGAGAGAGAGAGAGAGAGAGAGAGAGAGAGAGAGAGAGAGAGAGAGAGAGAGAGAGATGTAGACAGACAGACAGAAGAGAGAGATTACTTGAGTTTTTTCACGCACGCGATGAAATATATCCGTTATTCATCCGAACAAGCAAGTTTTCTTTTTATTTTATGCTCAAATGTATTGGCTAGCAATATGTATAACAAATGGAAGTAGCAGATTTCTTACGGTATCCTACGCTATAATGTCAGATGTTTACCGTTTATGTCCTGCAGTGTTTTTAGTGTATGGAAAATATCAGCAGTAACATAATTCTCTTTCCTAATTCAAGGCAAAAATGCACATAAACAAAAGAATTAAAGAAAAAAAAAGGCATGTTGTGGGATTTGAACATAGTACTCTTGCGTTATAGGTTGCCACATTTACCACTATATCAAGCAAGTGACAAAATGACGGATCAGAATTTCTTGGTCATAATTTTATCGATGAGGGCAGTGACAAAATATTTTTCACTCTAGTGAATTATTACAATTTTTTTTCTATTCGAAATCTACTAATTCACGGGCTAGCTTAAAATAAAAAGCATTACCTATACCTAGGATCATATTGATGGTGTTGGTAAATTTGCATATATTATACTATATATATAATCAAGGGAACCAGTTATAATAACACCATGATGGCAGGCAGTGACTCAAGGAAATGCTGAAACTATGAAACAGTTACGGAATTTAGCGGCGACTAGAAAAACACTGAACATTAGATTACAATGGTTTCGACTAAAAGTAATACTACAATTCCAAAGCTAATAGCTAAAACTATATATATATATATATATATATATATATATATATATATATATATATATATATATATATATATATATATATATATATAATCCAGAATATAATATTAAAAAGTATGGCCTAGACAAAAAATAGTACAAAAATTCTGAAACTAATACATATTTAGCAAAGACTGAACAAAATCTGGGAAAAAATGTAAAAATATAGCTTAGACTAAATGAAGTACTAAAATTCTGAAAATGTCACGGACTTTAGCGGAGACTGAAAATTTTCCGGAACGAATGTAAAAATTATGGCTTAGCACTATAATTCTGAAACTGAAATAATTCTGAAACTAATGCGGAACCTAGCGGAAACTATAAAAAAAAAACAGAAAAAACAGAAAAAAAAACAAAAAAAAACAACAGATTATTAGATTCAAAATGCTTGGACTAAAAGTAATCCTAAAATTCCAAAAACTAAAAACTAATGTGGACTTTAGCGGACACTAAAAAATGTCCGGAATATTATATACCAAATTATGGCTTAGGCTTTAATTAGTACAAAAATTCAGAAACTAAGACGAAATTTAGCGGAAAAAATAAACCGGAAACTTTTTAAAATTATGGCTTATACTAAAAGTAGTGCTAAAATTATGACACTGTCACTGTAACAAGATGAAGCCGGTTTGGGATTGGATTTAGCAAAGACGCTGAAACCAGTTTCGTGAATGAGATGTTTATTTATCATGTAATTGAACAATGAATGAATCTGACACCATACTCGTGCGCATAAAGTCCAACAATGGATTTAAAAGAATGATGCGCACCGAGTTCAACTAATGATATAAGAAAATGATATTGTTCCTAAATGGAACTAATCAGAACATATAACTTCAACGAGTAATCAAACAAGAATAAACGTATGGAACTTATAAACAAATATGATAGATAAATGGATCTATCACCATGGACGATCAATGTATAGATTTATACACAAATGTGAACAATGTATGATTCTATCACCAAGGGTGATCAAAGTATAGAATTTGTATAAAAAATATGAATAATGTATATTTCATTCACAAATAAGATGTACGTATTATTGATTTTCACTCATATCGCGATATTGATTTATTGATTTCACTCATATAGTGATATTGAAAAATATTGATTCAAAAATGGAACATATGCATCTTGTGGCGTTCAGTTAACGATCACGATGTATTTCCGGTTCTACGGCTATCGTCGAATTGTCAAGGAGCAACCACGCATGGCCCGCTCCTCCCAGTCTGCCAAAGGATCCCTCAAGAGCATCCTTATTCCATATAGACCGCTGGTCCCGAAGCTTTGGTCCCTTACTGCGAGTAAAGTAATAACGTCCTCCGAGCCAGCGTCACCATTGACCCCAGCATATGGGTTGCACTAAACCCCACAGAGTTCTACGGCACCCCGTCACAACAACAGCTCAACAGCTGAAGATTGCTTCAGTAAAGTGGACAGCTTCCAGACAAAACTCGTTGTGTTGTGATTATACATTGAGACTTTACCCTATAAGTACCCTGGTTATGGTGAAATCCAAGGCCAGAGAACTTGAGGTAATCGGGTTCTTCAGTGCAGGTGCTTTGCTCGTGTTGCATTGGACGAAGTGAACTCAGTATTTTGAAATGGCTAAAGTAGAAAATAAACCATCCTCTATTAACGCTGTACGCGGCAACATAACGTGAGTACATTTTTGTTCATATATAATGCATAAACATTAACTATACACAATTCTGTGACAGTCACGAACTTTAGCGTAGACTAAAAAAAATCTGGGAAAAATGTAAAAATTAGGGCTTAGACTAAAGTAAAGCTAAAAGTCTGACACTAATATAGACTTTAGCGGTGACTAAAACAAATCCGGAAAAATGTAAAACGTATGCCATAGACTCAAAGTATTACCAAAATGCTGAAACTTATACGGACTTTAGTGAGGACTGAAAACATCCAGAAAATGTAACAAGTATGGCTTAGACTAAAGGAAGTATACATTTCTGAAACCAATACGGACTTTAGCGGAGACTGAAATAAATCCGAACATAAAATTTAAACATTATGGCCTTATCTAAAATAATACTAAAATTACTACACTAATACGAAATGTAGCGGAAAATAAAAAGACATTCCCAAAAATGTATAAATCGTATAAATATTTTTTTTATAAATAGTGAAAAAGTTTAAAAAGTTCAATATTTGCAAATTTAAATCTTTGAAACGATTTTAAAAGTAAACAATGTAAAAATTTCAAAAATTATCCCGAATTTAGCGAAGGCTTAAATAAATCCGGAACAATTCCAAACACGTTACATTGTACAAGATATGCAAAAATGTAAAGATTTTTACATAACACTTTTAAAATTTTAAAACATCTTAAAACTATAAACATTTAAAAAATGACACAATTATATTTGGCTTTGGTAATATTGAGTAGTATATCTATTTGTAGAAACCTCGGTGGCACGGAAAAGTACGGTTGAGGGTTAATAAATGTCTAGGTTATTAACATATGCTACACTCTTTTGAAACAACCGTTTAGAGTGATGAGGACTAACATCTATTGACTATACATCATCCACCTTGCTTTTGCAACACCCACAGTAATACACGTAATTACAACCCAAGAAACAAAATTGAGAAGGGAAAGAGGATACTTGATGGTCACTCACACCTACCGACAAGCAAACATACACTCTTACGATCAAAAGCAAGCTTACAAACAAAATAGAGAAGGAAACAGTGATAGGTGAGGGTATCTCACAGCTACTTACTAACCAACACGCACATACCTTTAATATGCAACACCCACACATACAGACAAAATAGACTAGGAAGAGGCGAGTTATGTGATGGTCACTAATACATATAATTACAATCCAACACACACCCTTACAAACAGAACAGATGACGGAATGGGGATAATTGAGGGTCACTCACACCAACTTATGGACAAACAAACTTGAACCCTTACTATCAATTAATCACACGCATGCATACAAACTAATTTAAAATGGGATAAAAGGTATGTTGTAACTGTCTCTCATAATTAAAATTGAAGACAGGTTATTTGCCATCTAACACCACATACAAAATCACGTGAAAGTGGATATAGATTATATAGTCAAGTAATACTATCACACATAATTACAACCCAACATATCTTATATACTATCCAACACCTATACACTAACATATAAATTCAAGTGAAAGGGGGGGTGTAAGATATTTAATGGATAGGATCACTAACACTCCTCCTTACAAACAAGTCAATGTATTTGTCATGCAACACTCACCTTTAAGAACAAAACAGATGAGTGTAGAAAATGGGTGTAAGTGATGGTTACTAATACACATTGTTACAGACATCACATCCTAGATGACCTTAAAGAGATGAGAGCGTTATAAAAAACATCTTTGGCAAAGTCCAGGAGAAATAACCCTGCCTTGCTTCCCCAACAATCAAACCATCATCATCATCATCAGCCGCAATTACAACAAGGAGGACGACGACGACGGCAGCCGCGGTGGGCTAAGAATGGAAACAGTTTAAGACAGTTACAGCTGAAGATGGAAGATCCATGATTTTTTTGGACTCTTTTTCAAAGCAACGACCCTTTCAGGACCATCCATATCTCTCAGAAAATGACACTACTCAATCATTGCCAAATAGAAAATAAAAAATAGTCCTCCAATAAATGTGTGCGTATCTGTAAAATAATAATAATAATAATAATAATAATAAGAAGAAGAAGAAGAAGAAGAAGAAGAAGAAGAAGAAGAAGAGACACAAATAAAGAATATTAGATTTTCACTTAAATTTTGTATATTCTCGTGAATAGGAATCACAATAAAATTTCAAACTTGTCACAAAATTCCATTTTTTCTTTCTTGTGAGTGTCTTGCTTCGAATTTCGAAGATGGAATGTTTCTTCTTCTTCTTTCGTTTTTATTTATATTCTGTTTGTGCGGAGGACACTCTGAAGGCCAATATCCTTGCTCGTGACAAACAAACCATTCATCTTGGCTTTTGTATAGGGACCTCTATTCTTCTTTTTTAAGATAAGGGTTTCCTTTTCTTTGAAGTTGTGGATCTTCTGGAATCCAATTTCCTTTATTTAGACAGCTATATCAGGCATCTTCACTTTTATCTCGAGAGGAGCTGTGGTTTTATAAAGTGTCAAAAGAGCTCTTTTCCAGTCTGGATCAACAAGTTTTTCCAGCATTCAGTAACGCTTGTTTGGATGAATTATTTTTCTTGCGCCAGGGTAGCATTGGTAAAGCATGGAGCCCTTGGGAGACAAGAGGTTTCAAGACGGATGCCTCAGGACGAAATACCGATATGAACATACTCCCCAAACCATGTCCTCGTTGTCGAACTACTCCTTGGTACACGGGATACATGAGTTACAACTCAGTCGCTTTCAAAAATGTACGGTGACTTTTCCTTTGGAGAATAGAATATTTTGCCGAGATCTCCTTTTATACCAATATTCACACTTTCCACTGACAGGAAGATAATGGGGATGCACACATTCTCGGTGAACGTGATACATCTTTCCACCTTCATCGTTAGCACTAATTGCAGAATCCACTTTAAATGGAAAGACTATCAGCAACGGAACAGCTGTGATTGCCACTATGTTGTACTCGACGACACCGGAGTACACAAATATAAAATTCAGTCCTTCGTTCAGTTCGATGAGGTATCGAAAATACTTGAAGAATTTGTTGTTGTTGATGATGTCTTTGTTGGAGTGAGGTCTGTGCTCCTACCCAGAATAGCAAACAAACTTGGAGAAAATTTTATAGACAGTGTTTTTCTGTTGGAAAAATGCATTTGCACTCAGCAAGTACACGTCTGTTGTTTTTCTCGAGTGCCTTGCGAAACTGATTGTGGAAATTATTCCCAACCGTATCGACGAGATGTCGAGCATTAAAATAATATCATGCAGTAATTCTCATGTCATATAAAATTCAGTCGGGACTTCACTGCCGTTGGTGCTTTATTTTTCGTAATAGCCAGGATAACTTTTGTCCAAGTGTTCTTGTACTTGTTCATTAGCCGTTTCTACTGTCGGTATATTTCCACGTATAACTGAGAAGAAAATAACCAATACAACTGCCCACAAAAATGTAAGGGGCAAATTATTCTCATCAATACAATTAAACTACATTTTTACCCCAGACTCTGACGGTGCCAGTAACATCGGTATGGGACATTTTCAAGTCTATGTGTCTCCTAACCTCCTAACACTTGCTAATACTGTCTGATTTGGGAAGGTTCCTTCATATTAGACTGATACGTGTATATATATTTGTTTGTGTGTGTTTGTGTGTGCAAAATCCAGTTTTGTCTTCTCTATCCCAAAAGTTGCTTTGAGTGTGCCAGAAATGTACATATTGGAGCTTTTAGTGGGGTAAAAATTTTCTCATCAATAGAATTAAACGGTGCTTTTATCCACATCCAGTGGGAGTAGCTCTGGCTGTGCCAAGACAATGCGTATAGGACTATGTCTTCTAAGATCTGTTGATATTTTCTCATTTGGGAAAATTCGTTTACACAGTTTTGACTTCCACTAACTTATCGCCTGTATATTTCTTTTCTGCATATATATATGAAAAACCCAGTTTTGTCTTCGCTGTCCCGGAAATAGCTTTGAATGTGCCAGGAATGTGCATATAGATACTTGTAGTTGGGGTCGACATCTCTTGCTAGAAACTTGTCTCTCATGTGATACAGTTCGTCTTCTCAATACTTTAATACTTTACTTGATCAGTACTCGCTTAATTAATTTAAGTCCAAACAATAATAGTACAATTATCTGACCATCAATGTGCAAAACCTGTCTGATCAATGACACTATAATTAAAGCACTTTTGTTGTTATTTTCTAATTTACTGAATTTACCATTCTAGAACACAAAATATAATGATGACTTTAAATAAGTTTGTGATCTATGGTTACATCGAAGTGTTATTATATGATATATGCTCTAATATAATAAAATATCTATTCAAAATTCAAGATTTATTGGGTTCATATGTGCTTTAAATGAAATATTTACGTTCATCAATATTTGCTAAATTATCAAAGGTTAGAATGAAAATAAAATAAGTTGGTTTACTAGTTCGAGATTTTACTCCAAAAATAAAAATTCAACGATAACAGTAAAGTACATTTTAATATTATGTTACTCATCAATAACTCTTATACAATATGTATTTGGTAAATATAATGCGAAGAAAACACGATTTGCATGAAAAATCAATAAAAGTAGTAGGTCAATTTATATAAATTACTGTTTGATAGTGTTGAAAGTCGGCCATACTGACCTGATTTATGACAAGTTTCAAATGTTTTCAAAGATATTAATTCAAAGAATAACTTTATGTTTTCACTATTGTAAATATTGAACAGTTATTTTGGTTTTTTAAAAATCTTTGTATATAACGCGTATCAAATGTATATTATGGTGTATTTGTGGTATATTTGGATGTATTTGGGTGGATTTGGGTGTTTCGTGTAACCGTCTGAGAATACAGGAATGAACATATAGGAACTTGCATTTGGGGTACCCATCTCTTAGCAGCAACTTGTTCCTCGTGTGAGAAAATTTAATTTTTTCAATTGGTTATACACAAAGTTATAGAGGAAAATATTTACTTTTTTGATGCAAGTTCTAACATTGACCATTTTTTTTATCTGAACCAGTTTGTTCTCGAAGCAAGTCTAATTTTAATGTTCTTTTCAGGAATATGTAAAGTAAATTTGACGAATATCGAACTCTGGAAGTGGGTTCGATATTTAAACATGAAACATCTAATGTCGAACCCACTGCTAACTTTACACACATATTGAATTGTACATATCATAAACAATTGTTTTGATAGAACAGTTGGAGAAACTATAGACCTAAATTTAAATGAACTAAACCACAACAATAAAGAGAAACCGAAATATTGTAACACCCAGTCTACCATAAACCATGCAGAATGGTTCACAAGGACGGTCAATATATTCCTACAAGTTTGTGTATTGTAGGAGAATGGTATGCCTTAAAAGTCAATCGTAACATAAGTAATTCTGTATTCCTCGTCAATATGCCAGTTTTTAAGGCTTAAGAATCAGAACATCATGAAAAAAGAGAACGTATTAAACTGCATAAGCATAAAATGAAGAAATGTTTTTGATTCGTATATACATTTATGGAATTTGTACCTTACATCGGCATATTAATACACAAGTTGTGTACTATATACAGATATGGCAAAGGGATGTAATAAAGGTTAAACATTATATTTGCTGGTCCAAATATTGGCCATTAGGTGTTACCTCCCCTAGGTGGAGGTCACATGAACATAAATATGGCGAAACAACTGAACTAACGTTTACCAGGTTTTTGGAAGAAATTATCAAGAGAAACAGTCACCGTGATTCTGACAAGTACTTAGAGTAGAAAGACCATGGTTTGATGTAAAGAATGACAAAGGGTTATATTTTACTTTTTACAGGTAAAAATTGTTTCCACCGAACTGTCCGAACATGGACTCCATCAGTTGTGGAATTTATCATTTCCATATCTTGATCGGGATTAGTTTTGGTGCTACATCATATTGACCTTGTTGCTAGCCTTACAAAAGACTTATTTTAGAAAAAGTGTGACCGTACTAATTTTGAAAAGGTATCAATTTGGTCTTCTGAGGGTTCAGCACTTGTGGTAAAGAATTCCAATCTATGTAGCAAATATCAACAACGTTATATTGGGTCTAAAATTAAAAAAAAAAAAGTAGAGAATCTACATGATATGTCATTTGCAGTCAATATAGACATATGCCTAAATTAACTGGGCGCCTCTTTTAAACTTAAGCTGATGGTACAAGGTAAGTTTGAATCATTCATTTAGATTTATATTACGAACAGTGTCATTGTGAATAATTCATTATAGCTGTATTCATGGAATAGAGTGCTGATAAAAATAGACTTGGAGGGAAAATTACAAAATACAGTCTTAAATCCCATTCCAAATGAAAGAGGATAATCAGTTATAAGTTAAAGTAAGGGCAAGATGCAGCAACGTATTTAGGTTTTTGCCGCCCCTAGGCCCATTCAGAAGTGCCGCCCCACGCAATAGCAAAAAGAGGTGAGGGGTGGCAGAAAGAGAAGGGTCGCGAATCATTAATCTTTTTTTTCGACAACTGCTTATTAGTGTTGTGTTCACTACATATTTTTATTCACTTCAGTGAGGTTTTTCATTTTTAAAAATTTCACTGGAATTTTGCCGCCCCATAAAATTTGCTGATCTGGGTCTAGTCAGCTTGTTCGGAAATATGTCACTGGCAAGATGAGCTAATTGGGATCCTGAAAGGAAGCCATGGGTGAGAAGTTTTTTTTTTTGCATACCATAATTACAGATTGGAAACACCCTTAAATTTGAGTGTTTTTTTTATATATAATGACTGCCATAAGAGATAATATCGATAATTAGAAAAGGTCCATTCTGTAAAACGATTACGGTGTAGAAAGATTTCCATGGATTCTGGAACAAAAATTGTGGCCAGTTCAGAAAATTGCAGGGGTTGTTCCAGTAGGTGGGGAAACCAAGGACACATTATTAGGGGTGAAACGATACACCTCTGCCACGCATCGATACGATTCTCGATACACAGCCCATGATACGATACATTATCGATACACATATCAACTTGATGGTCTTTTCATCTCTAGAATGTCTGTCAATGGTAGGGTGGTGCCATTTTTTATGTGTTGACATATTTAGTGTATTTCCAGTATGCAGATTACAAACAAACATAGACTTATCATTTGTTCATATGCCATTCTCATCCTTGGCAAGATTTAAAAAACAAAATACTTCTAAACAGACTAGCTGTTAGTGATTTTTATTCACCCTTTTAGGACATTTCAGGCTGCTCCATTCGATCATATGCATGACTCATCCTTGTTACCACACCGTTATATTTACATTGAATGCATGTTTTTAAAATATCTTATTGCCAGTTTCATGTCTTCACTTAAATTTTGAAGAGATTACGGTGTTATCTTCAAAACAGAAGAAACAGTGCAATTTCTTCGTGCAAGGAAATTCTTATCTAGAACAAATCCGAGTGTGAGAGCGGAGATGACTAATAGCCAGATCCTTCACATTGTACTTCCTGCAGATGCAAATCAACTGCTGCGGCCACTAACATTTGTTTCTGTCAGTGAAAAAGGAAATTATTGACAACACCCACTCCCTTTCTACAAATTGACGAGGTGGCTATAACTCGTGCGGTTTGGAATCTGCCCCCTTGCCGATTCTGTGCTTTTTTTTTATCCCATCGGCAGGTTCGGTCGCTGATCACATATATCAGCGTGAAAGGAGATATTCCAAACTTATTCCCTATGTACGATTTAAGTACTTTACACATATCATTTAATAGTCACTTTTGTGTGAAGTTTCTATGTTGCTTTGTATCTATTTGGATAGAGTTTGGATGCCAATATTTCCGGTATGTCACGCAGTGAACACGCTACAGTTAATTATGATTGGTGGTTATTGTTTTACCCTGGACTTGAACAAACAATAACCACTAATCAGAATTGCATGTAACACTGCGTGACACACCGGATGTGTAGCCTTCAATTCAATCCAAGTAGACAAAGATGCGAGGCAACAGAAAAATGTCGCGTAAAAGTGGTTATTAAATGATCAGTAAAGTACTTATATGATACATAGGGAAGAAATCTGCAATGTCTTCTTTCCGTTGATATATGTTATCAGTTGCTGAAGATGTAGACGAGATAAACTAATTAGCATGGAATTGGGGCGGGAGAAGGGTGGCAGATTTCAAACCACATGAGTTAGTCACCTTGTGTTAATTTGTAGAAGGCGAGTGGGTGTTGTCAATTGCTTTTATTTTTTACTGACAGAAATGAGTGCATGTATTTGCTATGGCTGTCTCTGATGAATTCTCAATTTAAAGAATGAAAAGGTAAATGACTAATAATTATTCACTATTGCTGAAGATTAAAGTAACTTGCAGAGAGTAAGTATCGTTTTGTATCGATTCTTCCCCTCTTGTATCGATATGGGTATCAATATAGAAAAAGTATTGATATATCGATTAATCGTTTCACCCCTACACATTATAGTAAATGGTGTGCAACAGAACACCCCATGCAGTCCAACATGGATGTGATCTGTCATCATTGTTTTTCTAGTAGACTATAACAAAATGTGGTATAAACCTGCCAGGCCTAGCTTTTCCAAGTCAATTTAATTTGTGAATTTCTTGATTAACCACAATGCCAGAATCCATGGAAATCTTTCTGTGGATGTTATTCAGTTATGTTGTATTTATTACTTAAAGAATAGATCAAATAAATAATTATTACAGAAAAACTCTAGTATCCTTGTTTGTTCCTGTCCAGGGAAAACAATAACTGGCAATCAGAGCTGAATGTAGCTTATTTACTACATGACACACCAGAATTGAGGGCGTCCAAACTTGATCCAAGTAGATACGAAGCAACAAAGACACTGCACGTAAACATGGCTATTAAGTAAGCAGTAAAGTACTTAAATTGTACATGGGAACAAGTTTGGAATGTGCCCTTTACATTCATATGTGTTATCAGTGACTGAATGTGCCGAATGGATAAAAAAAAATTAGCACAGAATTGGGGAGGGGCAGATTTCAAACTGCACGAGTTAGTTGCCTTGTATTAATTTGTAGAAGGGGAGTGGATGCTGTCAATAGTTTTCTCTTTTCACTGACAGAAACATGTGTGTGTGGTCACATCAGTTGTTTTACATCTGCAGTAAGTACATTGTAAGGGATTCTGTTGTTAATCATTTCTGCTTCTGCACCTGGACCTGTTCTAGATAAAATTTTCCTAGCATGAGGAAATTGCACTACCATATTTCTTCTGTTTTTAAAATAACATCATAATGTCTTCCACATGTAAGTGAAGACATAAAATTCATGCAATGCAAAACAAAGGGTGTGGTGGCCAAGATGAGTCCTGCATCTGATCAAATGGAGCAGCCTGAAATGGTTGAAAAGGTTGAATTAGAATCAGCGACGATTAACATATATTCTGTTGGCAAGTATTTTTGATATATTGTAAAGGATGAGAATAGCATATGAACAGATGATAAATCTAGGTCTGTCTGTAATCTGCATACTGGAAATATGACCAGTATGTTGACGCATATAAAAAGGCTTCACCTTAAGATTGACAATACTTCTGAAGATTAATATGTGCATCAATAATGTATCATATCATAGGTTGCGATAAGTATTTATTTATGACACCGGTGTAACATATTTCCCCTATGATACACGGTGGAAGATATTTCTGTTATCACAGGCATTAATTCATCAACTGTTTTAAATATATTGAAGAATCATTTGAAGCTCAAAAAGGTTTGTGCAAGATCGGTCCTGCATTTACTGACTCAGGTTGAAATCACCAAACAGCTGCTTGTCAATACGAAAATAGTGTACAGACATTTTGAATGAGATTGTCACTGATGATCAAACATGAATTTACTTTTTTTTAACCCGACTCGGGAGAAAATATTAAAGTTTGGACTGGAGAAAAAGAGCAGAGATCACAAATTCCTTGATGTAGTTGGACTGTCAAGAGAATTTTTTGCGCATTATTTTTCGATACAAAAGGCCCAGTCATCCAGGTACCTGTATCTGACTCAGCTGGTGGCACTGGGCATTTGTATGCCTCCAAAGTGTTGCCTTAAGTTGTGGAACACTACCGAACCACCGATCTGTGCACCTGTACCTGAGGTGTCTATCTATTCCATGACAACACACCAGCACATAAATCTGCCACTGTAATGGACTTCCTGAAGGAGCACAGCATCATAACTTAGTAACATTCTCCATATAACCCTGATTTAGCTCCAAGTGATTTTTAGCTGAATCCTTTTATCGAAGATTCACTGCGGGGCATATGATTTGAAATCTACTATGCTGTTGGAAAATGCAGTTTTCCACTGTATGAACAATACCACAAGAAGTGAATACAAAATGGCATTTAATAATTGGATAATCAGAACTGAGAAAGTGTGAAGAGGTGCATGGGGAGTACTTTGAGGGGATGTACTGATGTTCTGTTCGCTAATAAAGAACTTTATTGTGCAGCGCACTAATATTCAAATATTTTTAAATACCCCTCGTATGTGTGCATGTCTGTATGCCCAGGCTCAGTGATAAGCCCACACCCACTTCTGTCAGTAGTGGTAGTAGTACCGTAGTAGTAGTACATCAGTATTAGTACCATATTCATCAGATGATATGCCCATGCTGAATGATAAGCCCACCTCAACTTCTAGTAGTAGTAGTAGTAGTAGTAGTAGTACATCAGTAGTAGTACTCTATTCATCTGATGATATGCCCATGCTCAATGATAAGCCCACACCCACTTCTAGTAGTAGTATTAGCTGGTTGGTTGGTTGTTATGGGTTTAATGCCATTTTTCAGCACGTGATAGGCTATACATGACGGTCAGTATATCTGGTGGAGGAAGAACCCGAGAAAACCCCGGGAAGAACCACCGACTCACAGAAAGCTACTGGCAAGCTTTCTCACATATCCATGTTGGCCGAACCCGAGACTCGAACCCACGTGGACAGAGGTGAGATGTCAGTGATCTGTAAAGGCAAGCACCTTAGACCACTCAGCCACCTGGGGCCCTGTGTATTAGTAGTAGTTATAGTACTAGTACATCAGCAGTAGTACCATATTCATCTGATGATATGCCCACAATCTGATGATTAGCCTGCCCCCACGTCTAGTAGTAGTTGTACATATAGTACCATATTCATCTGATGATATGCTCATGATCTGATGATTAGCCCACCCCACTTCTATTAGTAGTATTAGTAGTAGTAATACATCAGTACTAGTACATGTACCATATTTTTCTGATGATATGCCCATGCTCAGTGATAAGCCCCCCCCCACTTTTACGAAATATTGGCAAGTATTTACTAATGATATCTTAATTTTTTTTATAATAAGACCACCACCAACGTTTTGACAAATTTATTAGGCTTGCTGCTTGACTTATAGGAGATATACTGTAGTTGTAGTTATGAAAATTGTAGTAGTAGTAGTAATAGTAGTTGTAGCAGCTGCAACTCATACAATTAATCATATTGTCTGTATATTTCAGGGGTCTTTACAGTTGTATCCCTACTGTCATTCTCAATGGCATCAGATCTATGGCAGCAGACAAAATCTCCTCCTCCAAATTGTACTGATACAAAGTTCGACAACTGCACGCAGTGTCAGGCTGGAACTTATGCGAATGAAAGTAAGTTGACAAATACATTACCATCTGTACTTGCGTATAAGCCCAAACCAACTGCCAACTGCATGGACTCAGATCTGCCATCGCATAATGCACCTGCAGATCTGGGTCTATGCAGTTTGTAAGGACTAATCAGTAGAACAAACTACAAAGACCCTAATCTGCCTGCACATTATTCGACGTCGGATCAGGGTCTATGTTCTGTACATTTAGATCCAAATTATACCCGAGTATTTACGGTACATCAAAGAAAGAGAGAAAAGTGTGTAAGTCTTGTTATCATGACAACTTTGAAAGATAATATGTGAACTCGGTATTTGATACTGTCTGTGTGTGCATTCATGCTGAGGATTTTAGTATTAAAAGTACCATGAAGAGTCCTAGTCCTTTTTATATATTCCACTTTTGAAGAAAAGTAGGGAGTCCCTATAAATTTTACACATTTCTCAGAATTACAGACTCTCTATATTGGGTCACAGAGAAACGTTGTCTTATTGTACCATTTAGTTATGGTAAAGAATAACTCGCTGGACTTCGAAATGTTATGGAAGTAGTCATACTTTTAATGATTTTCTTATTATCTTCCATTTTGACATTTCACATGCCCGAGTCCACAGTTTCCACAATTTCCATGAAGTGACATAAATGGCATTGTTATTCTAATGCTGGATTGGCATTTTCTTTTTGTCACTCCACTACTCTCCCTCCCCTCCCACCCCCCACCCCCAGCAGTTATACATACACAAACATGTACATCCAGTTTTGATCTTTTGTGATATATATTTGCTAACTTGATAGAGAGAAAAAATAATATCAATCAAACTCATAGAATTTTCTGCCTGATCTCACACTTTGGCATTCTGAAAGTACTGTATGTACTTGCTTATAAGTCAAGTCCAACTGAAAATTCCACACTCAGATCTGCTGTTGCATTATTCACCAGGAGATCTGGGTCTATGTAGTTTCTTAGGAGTAATCAGTAGAACACCAACATAGACCCTGATATGCCAACACATTATGCAACAGCAGATCAGGGTCAGTGTAGTTTGTTAGGAGTAATCAGTAGAACACCAACATAGACCCTGATATGCCAACACATTATGCAACAGCAGATCAGGGTCAATGTAGTTTGCAGTTGGATTCAACTTATACATGAGTACATATGGCTGCCTGTTTGACTTTGCTGTGGAATGCTCCGAAAGGGACTGATCCACTTGAGAAATAGGTAATGTAGTGCATCCATCATGTGTACATAGTAAGATGGAATTATCTCATTGAATAATTCATATAAACCATGCGCAGTGCATGCAAGCTTGCATACTCATCTATCTATTGGACTCGGTCTGACTTATTCCATTACAAGATCAAAACAGACAAGTCATTTAGGTTGATTTATAATACCTCATTGAGAAAAACTACATGGTCTTGTAACTTAATAGTGTGGAGCAGGTAAACAAAATCATTGATAGAAATCCTAATTACTGAACAAGTATGTAGTTTGACCCAATTAATAATAGACATTTTATCATACGTGTAGTTATAATCTTCATTGCTATTTTCATTTTATGTGTTCAGACAAATGTAAAAACAAAACCATGTGCTTATGCAAACAAAGAAACACTTATAGGTCAAGCCACTGTACTGTTACATTCAGCCCTGATCTTCAATTTTAAAACACTCCTGTTTCCTTCTTTTCTCTTAAATGGTGCATATTTTCAACTCTCACCATATCTCAGTAGTCGTGTGGACCAATAGCAGGAATGCTTACTACACATACATGGAATGGTGTTCTCTGAAAAGTGGAGCTGTGCAAATGAATGCTTTTTATGGCCTGCAGAGTTTTTAAAAAACAATGTCATCCACTTCTTTCTTCTAAAGGTTCAAACTTTATTTTTCCAAATATATTAAAAGCTCTTTTTATAAGTAACTAAATGATAAAACTGAATATTTCCATTTTATGGTACTGAAAATTGTAGTTAATGCCTCTTTACTGTTGGGGCTGTTTTAGGATACTATTGGGGCTGTTTTAGGATACTGTTGGGGCTGTTTTAGGATGCTGTTGGGGCTTCTTTTTGGATGCTGTTGGGGCTGTTTTAGGATACTGTTATGGCTGTTTTAGGATGCTGTTGGGCTGTTTTAGGATACTGTTGGGGCTGTTTTAGGATACTGTTGGGGCTGTTTTAGGATACTGTTGGGGCAGTTTTGTAGATGCAGACATATTTCTCTTAGAAATATGATCCATTCCGAAAATGGTCAAGGGTTTGGGTGTATGGAATGGAAGGAACTATTAAACACCAAGAAAAGCATGGGAATGACCTTCTTTGCTCCAGATATATGGTCATTTAATTCAGTCTTAACATACTATACATGGTAAAAGTGGTTGACTTTTTGTTGTTTTCCCTTATAGCAGATATTCACTGTTTCTGCTGCATTTATAAACCGGATGTAGGAGTATGCACAAGTCATGACTATTGTGTACCATGTCCAGAGGGATACTATAACAGGTAATATTCTTGGACACCTTGCTCCTCCACACCTATCAAGCTTGTTTTTCCTTTCCTCTGCTTTCTGTCTTTCAATATGGAACTTCTGAATCAAAAATGTTTTATGTGAATGATATGCCATCTATATATTTTGTGTTGATATGTTTCTTCTCATATTCCTCCAGCCTGAGATTTGATATCATCAAAAAAGATTTATGTTCTACTCAGTACTGTAAGCATTTGAAAAATAATATGGGTTTGAAAGTTTGTATGAATAGTGCTTGAGTTTTAGTTGTTGATATATCCTTAATCCACTTTCTCAGGGCATTACTGATGAAAGTCTTGAAAAAACAATAAATAGTTAATTTCTCAAAGATTCAATTTTAATATTAGTATTACCATATATACTCATGCATAAGCGGATATCAACTGCAAACTGCATAGACCCATATCTGCCGTCACATAATGCGCCAGCAGATCGAGGTCTATGCAGTTTGTAATGACTAATCAGTAGAACAAACAACATAGACCCTGATCTGCCTGCGCATTATGCAACGGCAGATCAGGGTCTATGTTGTTTGCATTTGGACCCGGATTATACGCGAGTATAGATGGTATTTTAGTTTAGCTTGAATAGCACGATGAATTCGATTTTTTTAAATTCCAGAGATAATGGCAGTCAGGTGTGCTCCCCATGTGCAAGGGGTAATTTCTCCAATTCCACAGGTCAGACTGAGTGTTTGATGTGTCCGCCAGGTAGGTTGCTTGTTTTCAAGATAGGCAGGCATTGAACAGCACTCCCTCACTATAAAACCCTTCATAATAACACCATTTCTATTTATCAGGCGAGTATGGTCTTTGATCCCATTTCATTAAGTGGTAATAAAATTATATGTATCCAGGGGTCAAGCTAGAATTGAATTTTAGGGAGAAATGACTTCTCCTCTCCTTTTGGATCGAATATGGAGAAGTGAGAGCAGAACAGGGAGAAGTGGCAGCAAAGCAAGAATTGCAGTGTGTATATATATATATATATATATATATATATATATATACATAAATATATATATATATATATATATATATATATATATATATCTATATATATATATACATACATATATATATATATATATATATATATATATATATATATATGTATATATAATATGTGTGTGTGTGTGTGTACTTAAGCAACTACCTCTTAAAGAACAAATTAAATTTTTTGTTAGTTTCTTCACTAGAAAATGGCAGTCGAAAATATTTCTAAACTAGTTTTGAAATAACCTCTACAACACACACATGAGAGCACATATACATGTGTCTTCAACATCATAGTGTTCATCTATTCATATAACAGTGGTCACTGATGAGTAATCTCAACTTTACAGCTGCGTTTTGAGGGAGTTGATTCTAAAGTAAATGTGAATCTTTTGACTATACAGTCAAACCTGTGTTCAGCAGTCACCCATGGGAAAGGGCTAAAGTGGCCTTTAAAGACAGGTGACCTCTGAAGGCAGGTTCAGCTCTCAAACTTGGTTCATGACAAATACATGTACTATGCTGCGAATAGCATTAGTAGTATTATTAGTAGTAGTAGTATGCTATCAAGATACATGTTTTTAGTTCAGTAAATTAGCAAAAACACAGGACTGACTTTTTGTTAGGCCAGCTAGTATAATTAGGCATGAAAACAGATGTTCACATTTCAAACAATTGAAGGATTAAGCAGTTGCTCAAACTCACCGAGATTAAAAGACAGTTAGCTTTTGTGCGAGATCTTTGATGATTAGGGAATGAAACGAAGCTTCCTGCGGGTATTGTTAGTAGCATATAAACCATAAGGGATATCACAAATGCAGTGTACATGTATCTGTACTCATTTGGTGTAGATTAATGTTGTTCTCAAAATCGGCCATAATATCTCGCTTACGCTTAATAATCCCTTGCATCTGAGTTTGCCTGACTCCCATTTCTGCTGCAACTACACGACTGCTTCGTCCACTTTCCAGGAAATGAATTGTTTCGATTCTCTCATGTAAAGACAAAAACTACTTTGCTTTCAAAGCCGACATGTTGACACCTTTGAGTTTGACTGACAGCTTGATTGGAGTATGATAAGTGCAGTCGAGATATGAAATGCTTAAACATTGATTCACATGATATACCTTTATCTAAACAATGCCTTGCTCATCAAACGAAAGAAGTGTTTAATTTGCATACTTGGAACGGTCACTGCTGATATGCTTTAGTGACCGCTTAAGGCAGGGTGAAACCGTGGTTTGGTTGAGAAACACCTGGCTGCTGACCACTGAAAGCAGGTGACCATTAAGTACAGAGCATTTATATAGGAAATTTGGGGGGGGGGGATTAGAATGACCACTGAACACAGTTGACTGCTAGGACAGGTTTGACTGTACTATGCTGGTGAAGTTTTTAAAAGTATACAAATTATACAAATTAAATTGCTTGTTCTAGTGGCAGTTGATTAACTATTTATACCTATTTATAATTATAATAATGTAATCTATGTGAAACAGAACTTTAGCTATTCATCAACAATGAAATGAAGCATTAAAGTAACTGAATTGGCACACAGTCAAGTACAAATATGAAAATATGTCATGATGCATGCCATGTAGATGCATCTATTTTTAGAAACAGGGATTTTCTTCATATGACCACTCACTTTCTAGCTTCGTTGCAACAATCTCTAGATAGGATTGAAAATGTATGGCTTTAATATTTGTCTTCATACTCATAATAATTTGGTGTATTGGTTGGATATATTTTTTTTTGCTACTTTTTCTCATATTTTCACAAAAGTGAGTGATGTAAGAAAACAATCTTGACCTTAAGTTACAGCACTTATTGATTCCACAATATAGCGTTGTCCCATACATTTCTGACCAACAAACTTTTATTTTTAGGCTAAATCTTTTATGACATAATAGTTACACTTTGATTTCTACTAATTGTGTAATTTCCTTACTTTATGTGCCCAATGAATTACGAAAACAGACAGTCTAATGAAGACATACTTCCAAGACACAGCGATGTCCACCATTATTACCCCTTGTCAGCTTCACTTATATGTTTCAAACTGATTTTAGGATGAAAATAATGCAAGCACAACAGTTAAAATTTTAAAAATATACATTTAGAAAGTGCTTTCACCAATTCTATTCTTAAAACACAAATTGTTATTTACATGTAGATGATTTAATTTCAAAATACAAGTTGGCATGTTTTCATCATCACATGATAACTTGCGGAAATTGGGCAGCTATATCTTTGCGGGGGGGCTGAGAGTTGATGGTCAATTAGCTATTAAAACACATGCCTGTGAATGTGCAAGAGTTTGTTTTGTCTGCGGAATTGATATGAACACCTGCTAAGGCAACATGCAATCCATTTTGACTGGGGCTTTACACTAACTACTTAGCTGGGTTGAGGGAGCATCTCAAAAGCCATAAACAACCGTCAAAAAAAATGACAGGACAAAGTTGTTTTCGCTTTCCTACTAAAAGAAGACGAAGTTTACATTTTTTTGCCGACTTAGTCTCCCACTTCAACTGGTAGCGTGATCCCTGGTATCATGTAATTCTTTATTAGGAAGTCTTACTATTAGGTGGTATACACCATGGTTCCCATGGACAGCATTGTAATGAAGAAGTACTGTATCATGTACTTGATTATAAGGCAGTCTCATTATAATGCAGTATACTGTATAGCTCCCATGTGTGTGTGTGTGTGTATTATACATACATACATATATAAATATATACATAATACTCTGTCGATCCCACCCCATCCCCAATCTCTTGCCACCATCGCTTTCCACCCATAAATTGTCATGTCACGCTCATTTTGTTCTTTTATTCCTGCTTTCACCTGACACCCTTGCCATCTGCCACCTGCCAAGCATATACCATGCACAGACATCGTTATAGTAATGGTATTTCACCTCTGTCACCTGCCAGGTCAGTTGTAACATCACTCAACTTTGTTTTTTCCTCCAGGACTATTGGCTTATCAAAGAGATTCCCTCCATATGTAACCTCAGCTTTCTTGATTAATGACTGTTCTTATCTTCTTCCCCCAATGTACTAGCTTGTGGGATCAATTTCCCCTCCCACCCCAAGGTACTAGCTTGTGGGATAAATCCCCCCTCCCCCCAAGGTACTAGTTTGTGGGATAAATTCCCCCTCCCCCAAGGTACTAGCTTGTGGGATCAATTCCCCCTCCCCCCAAGGTACTAGCTTGTGGGATCAATTTCCCCTCCCCTCCCCCAAGGTACTAGCTTGTGGGATCAAAAAAAAGGAATAGGCTAAAGGCTAAAAATGTTTACTTTTAATTGAAAATTTCTTAGAGATCTTAATTAGCTGAAGAGTGTAGAAAACACTGAGATAATGATCAACCTATTTAAGAACAAACACAGTTAGTCTTTAGAACAGATGTTTTCATAACTTTGCAATTGATCTTACTGAAATAATATCCCAGTCAGCATTGGTTATTGTACATAAAATCATTGAATTGACATAATAACAAGGAAAACTGGCTCTGTACTTTGGGTTGAAAAGGGTGACAGATTTGTGTTTGCCATTTAGATTTGTGAACTACTGAGAAATGGAATAAAAAAAGCAAAGGGAATTGTTTTGGATCCTGTTAGACATAGAGAGATAGTGCGCTATTCAAAGCTGCATCCCAATGTAAGTCAACAAGAGATAGCTCTACAATTTGTTGCTCTGTGGGACTATCCTGTCAAAAGATGAACTGTCGGTGAAGTGAAAATGGGATGATGATGTGTTTGATTATAATCACCTAAGAAAATTTAGAAGACTGCAAAGTATATAGATATGGAGATGGCATTGCTTTTGTGGTTTTCTAGCATTGAAGTACAAACTGATGAGATTCTGTGAGAAAAAGCTAAGTCTTTTGGTTCTGAACTTAATTTTACTGACTATTTATTCTAATGGTTGTTTGCAGAGATTTAAATCCAGGCACATCATGTCATGCCATGTAATTTCCAAAGAGAGTGCAGGTGTTGATCCTAAACTTGTGACCGATGTATGCAGCCTTGCTTGTGTATGTTTACACTGCACATATATGATGATTTTCAAGCAAACCTTGATCTCCAGCCACTCTCAATTTTCTGTTATTTTTCTCCTGGTATGAAAGGAGGCAAGAAATTGAGGGTGCACTGTATATATACATTTGATTGTATTTTTATAAACTTTTGCTATTCTGACTCCAATACAAATAGGCAAGTACTTTACATATTATTTTATACTGTTTTTCATCTGACTTTTTTGTCATTATTTAACTCTTTTTTTAACTCTACTAGTTGTAGCCTAGAGTAGCATATGCGATAGCCTGTTGTCCATCAGTTGTCATCCATCTGTTGTCAAGTGCCCATCCGTTATGACAAGTTTGTTATCACCACTCCTCCTCAACTACTGGGATGATTGCCATGAAACTTTACTCTCACATTATCCTAAGTTCTAGTTGGTCCTAAATGAAAATGGTGCCCCTTGGACATTCTGTATGGCCATCATGCTTGCCATCTTGAAATTCTTGCTGTAGCTACTTCTTCTGAATGGATGGTTGTATTGACATGGCATTTTCACTAAAAGACTTCTTATACTATCAAGTTCGTCCTAAATAAAAATGGTACTGATCTGATATGCAGTATCACTGCAATGGCAGCTGTCTTGAAAATCATGCTATCATTACTCCTTGTGAGTAGATGGTTGTATCAGCATGGGGATTTTCATGAAAATACTTCTTATTGTATCTTGTTGGTCCTAAATGAAAATGGTGCCAATCTGACATCCAATATGGCAACCATAGTCACCATCTTGCAAATCTTGTCACTACTTCTCCTGAAGTATTGACATGGGGTTTTACTAAAAGACTTCTTCTGATATTTAGCTGGTCCTAAATGAAAATGGTGCCAATCAGACCTCCAGCATGGCCACCATGGTAGTTATCTTGAAAATTGTCTTATAGTTACTTCTTCAGAACAGATAGTCATATAGAGAGGAGTTTTCACTAAAAGTCTTCATTTATCTTGTTGGTGCTAAATAAAAATGGTTTCGATCAATGGTGGGCATTGAAAATCTTGTTGTCACTATTTCTTTTTAAAAGGGATGGTCGTATCAACAAGGGATTTCACTAAAACACTTCTGACAGTATGTATTTGTTCCTAAATGAAAATGATGGCAATGAGATCTCACAAAATTTCAGAAATATTGTAACAGCTACTTTCTCCAAACAGATGGACATTTAAAAAAAAAAAATTCATTCTTGCAATATATGGTTGTTTGTATATTAAAATGATGTTGATCCAACCTCCAGAATAGCTGCCTTGACAGCCATCCTTAAAATCTTTGTATGGCTGCTTCTCCTAAATTGATAGTCATATCAACATTGGGTTTTCACTAAAACACTATTACAATATGTACTGTATATACCGGTACTCACATATAATCCCTATCCAAATGCAAACAACATAGACCCTGATCTGCAATCGCATAAAGCGCCAGCAGATCAGGGTCTATTTTGTTTGTTCTACCGATTAGTCCTTACAAACTGCAGCTCTGCCGTCACATTATGTTGCAGATCTGGGTCTGTGCAGTTTGCAGTTGGTGTCGGCATATACACGAGTATATACAGTAGTTGTTCTGAATGAAAATGTACACATCTGATCTCAAACATGGCATCACAGTGGTCATCAGAAGAATCCGGTTATCACTACATCTCTTGCATGAATGGCGACATTGACATGTTTTTTTTTTAAAGAAAAACAAACGTCTTGCAATATTTACTTGGTTCTGAATGAAAATGGTTCAGACCTGACCACCATCATATCCCCGATCATATCCCCGCTTTTGTAAAGGAGTTTGAAAACCAGACCTAATTAATCTTTGTGTCAAGTCAAGGGTCATAGCTTCCATTTTTGTACTTCACTGAGCTTATGAACACAGTGACTTGCACATATACACGTGTATTTTGACCCAACTTTGTATTTATTTGCATTCCAATGAACAAATTGATAGCACTCTGACATTGGTTTTTAAGGTCAAAGGTGTTCACTCTGGCTTTAGATATCCTGGCTTGTGAGCATGATAACATAAATAAGTATTAATGGATTTTTATCAAACCCAGTTTGTGGATATTTTAATAGTGTATATTTTATATTTTAGTAGTGGATATTTTAGTAGAATACCTTGAATGATGCCAATTAAATAACTTTGGGTTTTTTCCCAACAAAATATTAAAAAATAGAGATTTAACAAACCATATCAAGTGGGTACAGTAAAACATTGTCATTGCTGTGTAGTCTGTATGGACTTATTTTATAAAACAGTTTTTTATGATTACTCACAAGGTCTTGAGATAAATTTAATCCTCATAAATCAATCCGATAGTCTGGATTTCATGATTCTACCTGGAAAGATTTCAGTAGCCATTTGCATTTTAATAGATTTTCTGATGTCCTCTTATGTTTGATTGGCTATTTAGGATCCATCTAATACACTAGCACATGCTATGACATCATCGAAACTTCCAGAATGCCTGTTTTACTTGAGGGGATATTCCCGTTAGGTGGCACTATGTATTGACCATGCAGAGGATGGTTGTTTATCAGGGGTGGTCCAAAAGCATTACATTGAAATGCAGTAGAGGCATTGAAACACATTTGCATTTAAAAGAGGTTGAGGCATCCAGATGTGCTTGTTAATGTAGGAAAGGTTAACAAGATCTAACAATAATGAGCTATCATATTTTATAATGAGCATCTTTGTATTCCCCAAGTGGCCAGTTTAATCTTTTAATCACCCTTTTATAGTGAGCTGCTTAAATCAAGATTTTCTTGAGAAGGTTGAACACGATCACTGAGAATTGTGTCCATTAGTATTTTGGCTCACATTTTACTCAACTCTACATGTGGTATATATTCAAATGTTTAGCTTGGGTCATGACTGAGATTGATCTCAACATGGCTGTATGTAAAAGGAAAATATCCAGTTTGGAATTCAATTTAATACATGCATAAATAACTGTGATTCTAAGGTCTTTCTTTTCACACCATTGACATAATGAACTTCATTAATAATGAGCTAAATTTTGATGTCTTGATTATAGACATAGTTCTCTGTATTTCTTTTTTTTCAGTGGAAATTAATTTTTTTTTGTTGTGCTGTTAAAAATCACTTTCATTTTACTTCATCTATTTTCTGCCTTGTTGGTTTTCATTTCTCTTTATAGTGTCTGCACTAATCAATGAATTTAGTTTTCATTTCTCTTAATAGAGTGCACTAATTAATGAATTTAGTTTTCATTTCTCTTTATAGAGTCTGCACTAGTCAATGAATTTAGTTTTCATTTCTCTTTATAGAGTCTGCACTAATTAATGAATTTATTTTTCATTTCTCTTATAGAATCTGCACTAATTAATGAATTTAGTTTTCATTTCTATTTATAGAGTCTGCACTAATTAATGAATTTAGTTTTCATTTCTCTTTATAGAGTCTGCACTAGTCAATGAATTTAGTTTTCATTTCTCTTTATAGAGTCTGCACTAATCAATGAATTTAGTCTTCATTTCTAGCATCTGAAGATTCAGGACTGTAATAGGTTTTTGAACATATCCGCAAGCTTCAATTTTACACCAAACAGGGCCCCGGGTAGCCAAGTGGTCTAAGGTGCTCACCTTTACAGATCACTTACATCTCACCTCTATCCACATGGGTTTGAGTCATGGCTTGACCAACATGGGTATGTGAGAAAGCTTGCCAGTAGCTTCCTGTGGGATGGTGGTTATTCCTGGGGTCTTCCTCCACCAAATATACTGGCTGCCATGTATAGCCTATCATGTGTTGAAAAATGTCATTAAACCCCACAAAACCAAACCATTACACTGAAAAATGAACAGTAAAAAAATTAAAGTTGTTTAAATATAGCAAAATTATGAGGCTAATCAGTTTTATATATAACAAACTTATTTTTTTGAAATATGTAAATTTCATTTATAATCTCTGTAGCACCCATCATATGTGAGTTTGGATTCAATATAATTTAGTATAATAGCTAGCGAAGAGTACATGTTGAACAAGTAGAACTGTGTAAATTATATAAAATATGCTTTCCTTGTACCTTATACATAAGCTAATGGTGATCTGATGGTATGATTTCATGTATGTCATGCATCCCACCCAGGTGGCCAAGTGGTCTAATGCGCTCGCATTTACAGATCAATCACACATCTCACCTCTCCATGAGTGAGTTTGAGTCTTGGCTCAGCCAGCATGGGTATGTAAGAAAGCTTGCCAGTGGGTTGGTGGTTCTTCCCGGGTTCTTCCTCAACCAAATATACTGGCTGCCATGTATAGCTTATCAAGTATTGAAAAATGGTGTTAAACCCCACAAAACCAAATCAATCCTACATCTATCAAAATTTGCTACTTTCAACTTCTTTCTAAAATTCCCTTGGCCAGTTGCAATCAATACCTTAGTGAAGTGAGTATTTCTGACATCCATTAATGCCAGCCCACTATTAAATATAGTAACTGTTACTAAAGTAGCAAAATCTTTAAATGACTTTTCCTTTAAAAAAAAAACCATTTAAATGAGTTTTGACAAAACTGAGGTCATTCTGACATCAGGGCTTTTTGACTGTATGTGAGGTTTGATTCCAGATCTCAAGGACACTGTATAAATATCAAATGAATGGAGCTACTGATATCAAACTTTGCCATACCTAATATCAACCATTTGCAAACAAATGCTTCAAATTTTCTTGAAATGTTCTATCTGATTTATAAATATAACAATTTATTTTAGGTCACATATTGTAACCCAGCACAGTTTGAATTAAATGCTTCTATTTTTGTGTGTGTTCAATTGTAAACAAAATTTGATGTGAAAAATTCAAGTGAATTTAATGTATTGCATTACAGGATGACACACTTGAATTTTTACTTTAGTCTGTTCAAAAATGGAATTATTTAAAGTGACAGATACTGTTCTTATGCTACAATAAATTTAATAGCATTGTATGAAATTAAACTCTCATGAAAATTTGACATAAGAAGAAAAATGGCGCAGCAGATTATTGTACAGTTTTGCATAAACTGTGGGAAATGGCCAATTGAAGCAAAGGAGATGCTTTAAATTGTTTCAGAAAAGGTTATTTTGTACAAGTGATACAACCAATTTATGGAAGGACAATTATCACTTCATGATAATAAAAGAGGTGGAAGGTCCAAAAAGGCTACTGGTAAGAACAACCCAGTGTTTGTCAAATTAGATTTAAAGCAGACAAAGATCATCGGAACTTGTAAATATGTGACCACGGTTCATTGCATGACATCATTTTACTGCTTCAGATCTCCATACAATACTGTGAAGAAATTGATTTAGTTCATAAACTATTGTAAGAATTGTATCAAATTTGGCACATAATAATGTGCAAAAATGGTAGGATTTAAAATATGCTGAAGTTTCAGTTATTTAGCATGGTTTCATTTTTTTCTGTATGCAGTGTCCACAAAATGTCTGGATCAACCCTCGTACATATGATGCCAATCCACTTTTAAAGATAACTATCCCTTTAATATATGATTTCTTAACAATGGTCTCAACCAATTTTAGCCAAATTTGCCAATGAATATCCTAACATCAAGGCCTTTCATTTTGTATAAATGATATAAATCTACAATATCATATTGTACTCCATCCCCCACAAAAACAGAATCTTTGAACACCTTCTAAGAAAGTTTCTCAACCAATTAGGACCAAAACTTTGTCAGACACAAAATGTGCATCCTGGCATCAAGACCTTTATATTTATGACATCTGATACTAATTCATAAACAAATATGGCTGCCTATAAATGACTTCTCAAAAACCTTTCTATTAATTCTGAATAAATATGACAAGAGAACATCTGGAAGCAATGCCAATAAATGTTATGAAAATTATATTGATATATGTATTTTTTGTATATAAAAGGAACCTTCCAAGATGAAATTGGAGCTTCAAATTGTACTCAGTGTGTGCTAGGAACATTTCAGAATGAGACAGGAAGCACTACTGGCTGTTACAATTGTACAGAAGGGACATATTGCAAGTAGGTGCATTGCTATCAATATATTTTACTTTTATATCCATGTGTCTAGAGGACTATGTTGCATTCTAGCTGAGGACACTTAATGTTGACCTTTGACCATTTGATCTAAATGTGCAGCATTAGCTAATATAGAGTTCAGGACAGAAGGTCAGAGGTCAAGATTAGGTACTAAGATGTCCTCAGATCTTTTGTGCTGAGGTGCCTTACAATACTACTACATACATGTATACATACTATATACCTCAGATCATAAATCGACATTAGACTCTCATGTATCCTCAGTTAGCTATATATAAACTCTGACAGCATTGTGTCAAATACTTGTAGAGTACAAGTAAAAAGGAACTGTATGCTTTCTGAACATTTTCCAAATTTTAAAATGATTCAGATTTTAAAATTTTCCAAATTGACAACATTAAAAGAATATTTTTTTCCCTAAATGCAAATCCTGACAGTTTTCTCCAAGATAAATAGTTCAAGTCCTACTTTAAAATCCTGTTCACATTTTTGGTTACCAGCCCCAGGTCACATCAATAAATTTAGGGACATTTTTATCAAAATAAACTGTTGATTTATTTAGTCATTAATATAGCATGATTATCAAAAATATATATTATGATGGCCTTTCATTTAAGCATTTGTCAATTGATCAGAATGGATACAAATCTTATACCATTGATCACATGTATACACTATACAATAAATAGTTTTCAATTTTTTTGGTATGTGTAAAATGGGCTACATATTTGATTTTACTCATTAGAAAAACTGTCATACTTAAGAAGAACAAAATGCAGAATCCAGAAATCACAAAGTAAAACTTATTTTTTTCCCATTTTTATTGAAGTATACTGTAAAGCAAATACATTTGTAAAAATTCCTGCATCCTAGATTTCTGAACATTAATACCTAGTCTGTTTTACTTGGAATTCTTGAATCTGTCTTAATAAACAGTGCTGAAATGAAATTACACCTTTGATTTCTGAATTTGCTAAAATTTCCCTACACCAAACAAAAAAAATCATATACAATATATGTATGGAATGTAAAATGTCATTGTATTTCAAGAATGAATATTATGAAAATAAATGTTAATATCTGTTTTGAAATGTTTCCTTGAGTTTTGAATATACTGTCAAAATTTGCCTTTCAGTAAAACCAAATGTGAGTCATGTGATAAATGCCCTGCAGGTTACTATAGCAACACAACAGGAACTGTGAATTGTTTGTCCTGCAGTAAAGGTAACACTTATTTCGTTTTTTTCCTCAAACACTACCAGTCTTCCTTGTAAAGGATTTGGGAGAATTACATGGAGATTTTGAAACCATATTTTAAACCAAATCTGACTACAGATTAGTAGTCATAGAACATGACCATTTAGGTCCTACTTAGTCCAGTTTTTGTACCATTTGTGCTTACAAGTCAGGTCTAACTGCAAACAACATAGACCCGAGATCTGCCATCACTTAATGAGCTTGCAGATCAGGGTCTATGTTGTTTTCCCACTGATAAGACCCAACCAACTGCATATACCCAGATCTGCTGGCACATCATTTGCAGGGGTGAGTGGGCCATTTTTCCTATGAGCCATGTCCAGGCATATCTCTATGCTAACTCCATACCATATCTCTCACAAAATTTGAAGCTGCTTCACATATATAGGGGGCCGGAGATTGGGCCTTCTCTGCGGTAAGGGGATGTCACTCCCTCAATCTCTTACCTATTCTACGAATGTATTATGATCAGGTAATGTATTTAAGGAAGAAACCAGTTCTTTCAGTAAAATATGTTTTTTTTATAATACTTACCCAGTCGTAATGAAGGCACACTCACCCAGCCTTATTGTAGTTACATTTTAAAACATGACAGAGTGTACATATACACTGAGATAATAACTGAAGTATGGATGGAATTTGGGTGCCAATCCCTCTATCCGAGGGAATATCCCTCTTGTCTGACTTCCACCTGGGTGGGCAGATGACGTTTAGTGCTTTTGTTGCCTAAAACAAGCTTGGAAGGGCTGCATTTAGACAAATTCAGCTACACAATAGCAACAGGTTACGTTTTACTAAAATATATTATTTTTTTGGGGGGGGGGGGGTAAAACTAATTTTAATGATGTAATAGTTACCTGTTGCTATTGCCAGATTCCCTCCTCCAGCCCCGCACTGATGCCCCTCTAGTTAAGTCTATGTCCTGAAAAAGAATGAAGGATAGTGTGCACGGTCAAGATGGCTATGGGTGGGACTTAGAAATGTACTGGAGTCCAGAATTTTCTAATCACCAAATGGGAGGATGAATTTTCATCATATGGACAGGGGTATTTTTTGCCTCAGGAAAAGAGTAAGCCGTGCAATAGCAAATATTACACCATTAAAATTAATTTTACCCTCCTCCCCCTCCCCAACTACATTTTAATGTATTGAATTACATGATGACACACTTGAATTTTTACTTTATTCTGTTCAAAAATAGAATTATTTTAAAGGACAGATACTGTTCTTATGCTACAATAAATTTAATAGCATTGAATGAAATTAAACTCTCATGAAAATTTGAAGAAAATGGCTCAGCAGATCATTTTACAAGTTTTGCATAAACTGTGGTAAAGAGCCAATTGAAACAAAGGAGATGCTTCAAATTGTTTCAGAAAAAGGTTATTTTGTACAAGTGATACAACCAATTTAGGGAAGGACAATTATCACTTCATGATAATAAAAGAGGTGGAAGGTCCAAAAAGGCTACTGGTAAGAACAACCCAGTGTTTGTCAAATTAGATTTAAAGCAGACAAAGATCATCAGAACTTGTAAATATGTGACCACGGTTCATCGCATGACATCATTTTACTGCTTCAGATCTCCATACAATACTGTGAAGAAATTGATTTAGTTCATAAACTATTGTAAGAATTGTATCAAATTTGGCACATAATAATGTGCAAAAATGGTAGGATTTAAAATATGCTGAAGTTTCAGTTATTTAGCATGGTTTCATTTTTTTCTGTATGCAGTGTCCACAAAATGTCTGGATCAACTCTCGTACATATGATGCCAAGCACTTTTAAAGATAACTATCCCTTTAATATATGATTTCTTAACAATGGTCTCAACCAATTTTAGCCAAATTTGCCAATGAATATCCTAACATCAAGGCCTTTCATGTTGTATAAATGATATAAATCTACCATATCATATTGTTACTCCATCCCCCACAAAAACAGAATCTTCAAACACCTTCTAAGAAAGTTTCTCAACCAATTAGGACCAAAACTTTGTCAGACACAAAATGTGCATCCTGGCATCAAGACCTTTATATTTATGACATCTGATACTAATTCATAAACAAATATGGCTGCCTATAAATGACTTCTCAAAAACCTTTAAAATTAATTCTGAATAAATATGACAAGAGAACATCTGGAAGCAATGCCAATAAATGACTTCTCAAAAACCTTTCTATTAATTCTGAATAAATATGACAAGAGAACATCAGCGAACAATGCCATTCACTTTTATGAAAATTATATTGATTGATAAATGGATTTTTTTTCTATAAAAGGGACCTTCCAAGATGAAATTGGAGCTTCAAATTGTACTCAGTGTGTGCTAGGAACATTTCAGAATGAGACAGGAAGCACTACTGGCTGTTACAATTGTACAGAAGGGACATATTGCAAGTAGGTGCATTGCTACCAATATATTTTACTATTATATCCATGTGTCTAGAGGACTATGTTGCATTCTAGCTGAGGACATTTAATGTTGACCTTTGACCATTTGATCTGGATGTGCAGCATTAGCTAATATAGAGTTCAGGACAGAAGGTCAGAGGTCAAGATTAGTACTAAGATGTCCTCAGATCTATTGTGCTGAGGTGCTTTACAAGACTACTACATACATGTATACATACTTTATATCTCAGCCATATATAAACTCTGACAGTATTGTGTAAAAAAACTTGAAGAGCACAAGTAAAAAGGAACTGTATGCTTTCTGAACATTTACCAAATTTAAAAATGATTCAGATTTTAAAAGTGTCTAAACTGACAACCTTAAAAGAATATTTTTTCCCCCATTGCAAATCTTGGGAATTTTCTCTAAGATGATTGGTTCAAGTTCTACTTTAAAATCCTGTTCACATTTGTGGTTACCAGCCCCAGATCAGGTCAATAAATTTAGAGATATATTTATTAAAAAAAACTGTTGATTTATTTAGTCATTATTATAGTATAATTATCAACAATATATATGATGGTCATTCATTTAAACATTTGTCAATTGATCAGAATGGATACAAATCTTATACAATTGATCACATGTATAAACTATACAGTAAATAGTTTTCATTTTTTTTGTATGTGTAATCGGCTACATATTTGATTTTTCTCATTAGAAAAACTGTCATACTTAAGAAGAACAACATGTAGAATCCAGGAATCACAAAGTAAAACTCATTTTTTTCCCATTTTTATTGAAGAATACTGTAAAGCAAATACATTTGTAAACATTCCTGCATCCTAGATTTCTGAACATTAATACCTAGTCTGTTTTACTTGGAATTCTTGAATCTGTCTAAATAAACAGTGCTGAAATGAAATTACACCTTTGATTTCTGAATTTGCTAAAATTTCTCTACACCAAACTAAAAACCCCACATACAATATATGTATAGAATGTAAAATGTCATTGTATTTCAAGAATGAATATTATGAAAATAAATGTTAATATCTGTTTTGAAATGTTTCCTTGAGTTTTGAATATACTGTCAAAATTTGCCTTTCAGTAAAACCAAATGTGAGTCATGTGATAAATGCCCTGCAGGTTACTATAGCAACACAACAGGAACTGTGAATTGTTTGTCCTGCAGTAAAGGTAACACTTATTTCGTTTTTTTCCTCAAACACTACCAGTCTTCCTTGTAAAGGATTTGGGAGAATTACATGGAGATTTTGAAACCATATTTTAAACCAAATCTGACTACAGATTAGTAGTCATAGAACATGACCATTTAGGTCCTACTTAGTCCAGTTTTTGTACCATTTGTGCTTACAAGTCAGGTCTAACTGCAAACAACATAGACCCAAGATCTGCCATCACATAATGCGCCTGCAGATCAGGGTCTATGTTGTTTGTTTTACTCATTAGTGCCAACAAACTGTATACACCCAGATCTGCCAGCACATCATTTGCAGGGGTGGTGGTGCATTTTTCCTATGAACCACGTCCTGGCATATTTGTATGCTAACTCTAAGCCATATCTCTCACAAAATTTGAAGCTGCTTCACATATATAGGGGGCCGGAGATTGGGCCTTCTCTGTGGTAAGGGGATGTCACTCCCTCAATCTCTTACCTATTCTACGAATGTATTATGATCAGGTAATGTATTTAAGGAAGAAACCAGTTCTTTCAGTAAAATATGTTTTTTTTATAATACTTACCCAGTCGTAATGAAGGCACACTCACCCAGCCTTATTGTAGTTACATTTTAAAACATGACAGAGTGTACATATACACTGAGATAATAACTGAAGTATGGATGGAATTTGGGTGCCAATCCCTCTATCCGAGGGAATATCCCTCTTGTCTGACTTCCACCTGGGTGGGCAGATGACGTTTAGTGCTTTTGTTGCCTAAAACAAGCTTGGAAGGGCTGCATTTAGACAAATTCAGCTACACAATAGCAACAGGTTACGTTTTACTAAAATATATTATTTTTTTTGGGGGGGGGGGTAAAACTAATTTTAATGATGTAATAGTTACCTGTTGCTATTGCCAGATTCCCTCCTCCAGCCCCGCACTGATGCCCCTCTAGTTAAGTCTATGTCCTGAAAAAGAATGAAGGATAGTGTGCACGGTCAAGATGGCTATGGGTGGGACTTAGAAATGTACTGGAGTCCAGAATTTTCTAATCACCAAATGGGAGGATGAATTTTCATCATATGGACAGGGGTATTTTTTGCCTCAGGAAAAGAGTAAGCCGTGCAATAGCAAATATTACACCATTAAAATTAATTTTACCCTCCTCCCCCTCCCCAACTACATTTTAATGTATTGAATTACATGATGACACACTTGAATTTTTACTTTATTCTGTTCAAAAATAGAATTATTTTAAAGGACAGATACTGTTCTTATGCTACAATAAATTTAATAGCATTGAATGAAATTAAACTCTCATGAAAATTTGAAGAAAATGGCTCAGCAGATCATTTTACAAGTTTTGCATAAACTGTGGTAAAGAGCCAATTGAAACAAAGGAGATGCTTCAAATTGTTTCAGAAAAAGGTTATTTTGTACAAGTGATACAACCAATTTAGGGAAGGACAATTATCACTTCATGATAATAAAAGAGGTGGAAGGTCCAAAAAGGCTACTGGTAAGAACAACCCAGTGTTTGTCAAATTAGATTTAAAGCAGACAAAGATCATCAGAACTTGTAAATATGTGACCACGGTTCATCGCATGACATCATTTTACTGCTTCAGATCTCCATACAATACTGTGAAGAAATTGATTTAGTTCATAAACTATTGTAAGAATTGTATCAAATTTGGCACATAATAATGTGCAAAAATGGTAGGATTTAAAATATGCTGAAGTTTCAGTTATTTAGCATGGTTTCATTTTTTTCTGTATGCAGTGTCCACAAAATGTCTGGATCAACTCTCGTACATATGATGCCAAGCACTTTTAAAGATAACTATCCCTTTAATATATGATTTCTTAACAATGGTCTCAACCAATTTTAGCCAAATTTGCCAATGAATATCCTAACATCAAGGCCTTTCATGTTGTATAAATGATATAAATCTACCATATCATATTGTTACTCCATCCCCCACAAAAACAGAATCTTCAAACACCTTCTAAGAAAGTTTCTCAACCAATTAGGACCAAAACTTTGTCAGACACAAAATGTGCATCCTGGCATCAAGACCTTTATATTTATGACATCTGATACTAATTCATAAACAAATATGGCTGCCTATAAATGACTTCTCAAAAACCTTTAAAATTAATTCTGAATAAATATGACAAGAGAACATCTGGAAGCAATGCCAATAAATGACTTCTCAAAAACCTTTCTATTAATTCTGAATAAATATGACAAGAGAACATCAGCGAACAATGCCATTCACTTTTATGAAAATTATATTGATTGATAAATGGATTTTTTTTCTATAAAAGGGACCTTCCAAGATGAAATTGGAGCTTCAAATTGTACTCAGTGTGTGCTAGGAACATTTCAGAATGAGACAGGAAGCACTACTGGCTGTTACAATTGTACAGAAGGGACATATTGCAAGTAGGTGCATTGCTACCAATATATTTTACTATTATATCCATGTGTCTAGAGGACTATGTTGCATTCTAGCTGAGGACATTTAATGTTGACCTTTGACCATTTGATCTGGATGTGCAGCATTAGCTAATATAGAGTTCAGGACAGAAGGTCAGAGGTCAAGATTAGTACTAAGATGTCCTCAGATCTATTGTGCTGAGGTGCTTTACAAGACTACTACATACATGTATACATACTTTATATCTCAGCCATATATAAACTCTGACAGTATTGTGTAAAAAAACTTGAAGAGCACAAGTAAAAAGGAACTGTATGCTTTCTGAACATTTACCAAATTTAAAAATGATTCAGATTTTAAAAGTGTCTAAACTGACAACCTTAAAAGAATATTTTTTCCCCCATTGCAAATCTTGGGAATTTTCTCTAAGATGATTGGTTCAAGTTCTACTTTAAAATCCTGTTCACATTTGTGGTTACCAGCCCCAGATCAGGTCAATAAATTTAGAGATATATTTATTAAAAAAAACTGTTGATTTATTTAGTCATTATTATAGTATAATTATCAACAATATATATGATGGTCATTCATTTAAACATTTGTCAATTGATCAGAATGGATACAAATCTTATACAATTGATCACATGTATAAACTATACAGTAAATAGTTTTCATTTTTTTTGTATGTGTAATCGGCTACATATTTGATTTTTCTCATTAGAAAAACTGTCATACTTAAGAAGAACAACATGTAGAATCCAGGAATCACAAAGTAAAACTCATTTTTTTCCCATTTTTATTGAAGAATACTGTAAAGCAAATACATTTGTAAACATTCCTGCATCCTAGATTTCTGAACATTAATACCTAGTCTGTTTTACTTGGAATTCTTGAATCTGTCTAAATAAACAGTGCTGAAATGAAATTACACCTTTGATTTCTGAATTTGCTAAAATTTCTCTACACCAAACTAAAAACCCCACATACAATATATGTATAGAATGTAAAATGTCATTGTATTTCAAGAATGAATATTATGAAAATAAATGTTAATATCTGTTTTGAAATGTTTCCTTGAGTTTTGAATATACTGTCAAAATTTGCCTTTCAGTAAAACCAAATGTGAGTCATGTGATAAATGCCCTGCAGGTTACTATAGCAACACAACAGGAACTGTGAATTGTTTGTCCTGCAGTAAAGGTAACACTTATTTCGTTTTTTTCCTCAAACACTACCAGTCTTCCTTGTAAAGGATTTGGGAGAATTACATGGAGATTTTGAAACCATATTTTAAACCAAATCTGACTACAGATTAGTAGTCATAGAACATGACCATTTAGGTCCTACTTAGTCCAGTTTTTGTACCATTTGTGCTTACAAGTCAGGTCTAACTGCAAACAACATAGACCCAAGATCTGCCATCACATAATGCGCCTGCAGATCAGGGTCTATGTTGTTTGTTTTACTCATTAGTGCCAACAAACTGTATACACCCAGATCTGCCAGCACATCATTTGCAGGGGTGGTGGTGCATTTTTCCTATGAACCACGTCCTGGCATATTTGTATGCTAACTCTAAGCCATATCTCTCACAAAATTTGAAGCTGCTTCACATATATAGGGGACTGGAGATTGGGCCTTCTCTGGGTTAAGGGGAAGTAACTCCCTACATCTTGTACCTATTTACCTAATGTATCATGATCAGATAATTTATTTAAAGAAGAAACCAATTCTTTAAGTAAAATATGTTTTTTTTTATATAATACTTACCCAATCATAATGTAGGCACACTCTCCCAGCTTCCCAGTAGTTACCTTTTTAAAAGCTGACAGTGTGCATATCCACTCAAATAGTAACTGAAGTATGGATGGAATTTGGGTGCCAATCCCTCTATCCAAGGGGACATCACTTTTGTCTGATTTCCACCTGGGTGGGCAGATGACTTATAGTGCTGGATTTATGAGGTAGTTTCTAATGTATTATGAGAGGTAAATTATTATCAGAGAAACATATTGTACTCCAAAAATTGTCTCCCTTGTGAAGTTCTCATCAGCTTCAATCGTGTGTGGAATTCAGTATGGTCAAAGTATCAGTGTACATATGCTTTCATAATCCCTATTATATCTAATTAGATTCACCACTGTTATAATCCAGTGTCTTGAAGTATCAAGCATGTAATTATTAGGTCTGCACATCAAGATGTGGAAGCTTTACAATAATCACCATTTCCATCCATCTGTTCATCTGTTCACACTTCTTGTAACAATCATTGTTCTGCAACCCTTACACATAATTGAATGCCATTTTAGTAAGTGAATTGCCTGTTACATATACATGTGCCTTTTAGAGGTTTCATCTTTTCAGGTTCAATATATATGGAGTTATTTCCCTTTTTCTGTCAATTTTACATATCTGGTGCAGCAGATATTTGTAATCAGCATAGCTGAGGAACTATTGAACAAATTCTGATGTAATTTGCTGTGCATAGACCAAGACATGCCTTTTATGGATTTCATAGACCAAGACATGCCTTTTATGGATTGTGTCTTGTCACCTCAATTTTGGATACAGGTATGAACTTTGGCAATTAACTTTATATCTTCACATGGGATGTTGCTTGTAGCCATCATGACTCCAGAACCATTCAACATATTCTGATACAGAAGTTTTGGATTTCAACCAGACTGTGCATGTGACTTCAGATTGCTGAGCTCTTGAATGAATTTGATTTCCAGTGCTCCATGATATCATTTATAGGATCTATGGCCCCTGATTGTCCATTGTCCAGACTTTGGTTTCCACAGCATAACTTTACAAAATTTGCTTGGATTTCAACCAAATTTTTCACACATCTTTATATTGTTGAATCCTTGAATACATTTGATTTTCAGCACTCCACATCATCATCTACAGGAGTTATGGCCACTGATTGTCCATCCTCCCTCAGTTTGCACAGCATAACTTAAACAAAGCTTTGTTGAATTTCAACCAAAGTTATATTTATTGATGAAACCTTGTGTGAGTTTGATTTCCAGCATTACACAATATGATTCGTAGGAGTGATTGCTTTTCAGCTTGACTTTGGTTTCTGTAACATAACTTGACTAAGCTTTTTGGATTTCAACCAAATTTATCATGCAGTTTTATATTGACGAGAACTTGAATGAGTTTAATTTTAACAGAAAATATACAGAGCAGTGTCAGCGCTCAGTGTGTGGCAAGATCTAGGAACTCTTATGTCCTGTATACATGTTGGCAGGTTTTCTTTTTAGTGCTGGTGGCAGTTGATAGGCTTGCTGATGTCTTCTGTTGAAAGTAGTATGTTTTAGATTTTTATTACTGGGATTAGTCAGTCCTTCTATACCCCATGACTTTAGTATTTTTTGTCTCAATCATTACATATTAGTGCATGCACGTTTGGTTTTACAAAATATAATTCTGGCAGGTTATCGCTATGATTTATATTATCAAAATCACAATAAATGACTACTGGCATACAGATATGGACTCCACTCCATCGACTACACACAACTTTTCTGGTGTTCTCAATCAACCCTGTCTCGTACAATACCTACTCGACCAAGTGCTTTGGATGCAAGGGGATGACACTTCTGTATATGATGCAGAAGGCATGGTTTCAGATAATACGAACAGCATTGGTGAACACTCATTTGTATCTATGACAGACCAATGAAGGATATACTGTACGATGCAAAGGCTACAACAAAATCATTTCCAATTTCGAAGCTGGGGAGATCATGAATTTTTTGGAGGCCACCTAGCAGACTATGCCAACTGTCCAAACTTGCACCTGCGAGAAACTTTTCTGCATTCTGGATGTACAAGCACGAGGATGTACACATATTGAAATATTGCTGTGTGCATGCAGACAAGGTGTCGAACTCAATCCAAAAACTGCAAAAATTGTTGTGGATGAAGTATTACAATTGGTTTCGCCCCATGAGTAAAAACTGTTTGTTGTACAACCACCATCGCAACAGTGGACAAATCTCGCCAGCGCATTGGATTGTTGCATGGTGCTAGCCGATTGCTCAAATGGTACAATCTACATGGCCTGGTATGCACATACAAAAATTGGCCACGTGTCTGGGGTACGAATACAACCTACAAAAACAAATATTGAAGATGATAGCAAGTGGGAGTGGGGTGTGGTATCGACAATATCAGAGTTTGGATTTCGCTGCTGTCCTATATATCAAGCAGATGTACTTCCAGGGGACGACTATGGTATATCACTGGAGCCGCTATGATGCTATACAAAAGTCCCGGAAGCAAAGATAACATTGGTCGCTTGCAACCATCCAGTACAAGTGCATGATGCACCAGATCCATTTATACTACTTCCTGCACACATGTTGCTTGGATTTGGCGAGTTCAAAAGAGCCAAGCAATTGGTGAAGAACAACCAGTGTGACCATTGGAAGAATTTGCAACCAATCAAAAGATTTTGCTGCTTTCCACACGAGATGGGGGCAAGAGATTGTTGGAGATTGCAAACGTGAGGATTGGTTCAAACTATGGCAAAACAAGACAGTGGAAATTCTTGCAAAGTCCCGATTGCAATGAAAAAAAGAGAAAGAGGGCCTGGAACAGATCCTGTTTGTGCACAAAGAATACAAATAGTTTCCAAATGCGCGTACAACATAGTCCGCTAGGCATTGTCAAAATCTGAGACAGAAAAATTGTAAATATTAACCAAACAAGCTCAGTCGCTAGGCTTTTGATGCAACAAGGATACCATTGCTGCAGCACAAGTTGTTCTTGATGTACAAGGAGAGGTATACACAGTCAGGGCCATAAAAGGTCTAGAAGCTATTTTGGAATTTTATTTAAAAATATTTTGTGGAACAGGAGGACAAAAAAACATAGATCATCGATATTCTACATTGTATATGGCATGTATTGCTAGAAATAGCAGTACTAAATGAGCAGGAATGGAAAACTGTATGTGGACTTGTCGAAGAAGCCAACAAGTCTTCGATACAGCAAGACAACGTTTGGGATCCAAAGACAATAATGCAGGTGCAATGGGAATCCATGTGCAAAAAGTTGAAACACCACCAAATACAAATTGCTACAAGATTTTTAATGTCACAAAGGTAATATATCTGCCACTGACATGCAACAAATATTTTTTGAGGCACATCTCAAACCATTTTGTTTCTGCAACCATGCACCAGTGACGGGGAGAGAATAAATGATTGGGAAATTCCCGTATATGGTTTGTACTTTCTTGAGCAAGAGCTGGAACGATTGCGAGATATTGGTTTGTATCTGGCACCTATCCGATGCAAACTATATGTGGAACATACTACACCCACAAAGAAAAAAGATCAGACTATTGCACTGGTAGCAACGACATAGGAAATGCATGTCCAAGAGATGTTCAAAGATCTGGCAATACCGATCCACCCACACATACAAAATATAGAAGACCAAAGTGCTCTGGCCAGCGCAAATACGATGTTGCCAAAGCAGGGCAAACACATCCAGCAATATCACAAAATTGTTGCTCTGTAGGCAATGGTTGTTGTATACATGCTTGAAACTCTTTGATAGTTTTGGCAAGAATCTTTGAGGTACCAGCAACGAGTGCCTTTTTACATGCCACCATAGGAATTCATCGTGGATGGGAAGCAGGGTAGTTGGAGGAAACCAAAGCAAAGTTGGTGGCAGCTATTATATTTTTTCTGCTATTGCAATATGAGTGCATGATAGTCGTACCAAATTCTGTAGCAAGAATTGGGGAACCCTTTATTGATCGCACAACATAGATTGGTCCCAATCCTTTTTCTTGCCAATCAAACAGCTTTTTGGAATCTCGTGCATTGACTACGCCAACAAAACCAAATCCGCCTGTTCCAAGTGTAGACACAGTCGCTGTAGTTCGTTGACATTCTTTGCACAAAAGTTTTGTAGCAATCTGCCCACTTTGGCATTTTGTAGTGCAATTTTCCATGCTTGTTCAGGAAAGTAGGTGGTTGGTTGCACTCGAAAACAAGATCTAGTTGGTTGGTTGCTACAGCGGACAATATCAATGGCGCCATTGTATATACATATATTCTAGACAAAATCTATTGTTCTACTGGTAATCTGTGGATCCACCAACTGATACTTGTCTTTGCAAACCAAGAAATTGTTTGTGCAGAACCAAAACGTCTATGAGTCCGTATTGTTTGTTTCTTCCAATTTGTGGCACAACTTGTAGAGCAGATCAACAGAAGTATCTGTATCCATATAGCCTCCTACAGCCAACTTGTGACAGACCACACTTGCCTTGTTTGCATGTTTGGTTGATTTGTTGGCATGGAATATACCCACCAACATCTCCAATTCTTTGACTGCTGGAAACACCCAACTGGGAATATTGTTGTTCTGCCGATTCGTCTCCGCATGTACATTTTCTTACTGTTTTCGAAATTCCTTGTGCATGATTTTCTCTGAATCATTTTCTTGCTATTTTTTAAATTCCTTGTGCTTAATTTACGTGGAATTGTTTTTGTGCCGTTTCTGAAATTCTATGAGCAATAATACTACAAGACATTGTACAACTGCCTGCAATGCCTGCACATGCTCCTTTGTTTGCTCCACAACAGTTTCCAGCTCGACCATTTGATCCTCCAGCAGGTCTACCTCCTCACGTTGTTGTTCTTCCATGGGTGTATTGACTTGCATTTTTTAAAATTTTCGCACCACATACTTTTCCAATTCTAGTGGGGGGTTGGTTTTTGCTCATTTTCCATATCTAGTAGAGTCTACTGGTACCAATACCATACTGTTTCCTTGCATCTTTAAAAGAGATTTTTCCACAAAAGTCTCGTATCTCCTGTTCTTGTTCCAGAGTAGTTTTTTAGCAAGTGGCATTTTGTATACCTAGCATACCAAGTACACCTAGTACATGTCTCTAGTAGACTAGTATACCTAGTACGTTTGAAATGCCTGAGCTCCTGTTTAAACAGAGATGTTGATCCCTACCGGCTGTAGAGTATGTAATTGGTGTATCCAATAAAGGTTTCTATCTTTCCAATTGATGTTGCTACTAGAGAGCTCTGGATCAGATTGGATGATTTCTATTATCTGATACTGAACATAATTTATGTTGTGTTCAGGCTGGTTAAAGTGTTTAGACACTGGGGTCTCTTTCTTATTACGGATGTCCCTTAAGTGTTCTTTAATTCTCACTTGGAATTCCCTTTTGGTCACATCTACATATTGTTTGCCACAGAGATGACAGGTGAGTAAGTAAATAACCTTACGTGTAGTACAATGACCTCTTAACTTTGAAATATATTTGAAGTTTGTAAATGTGCTTCTAAATATTTTGGATTTATCCATTTTCTTGCAAAAGGTGCAATGAATGTTCTCGCAATCTAGTACTTTGTTTGTGAACATTTTACCCATAAAACCTTGGTGTTTACTTGAAAACTTAGCTTGTATTAATTGATTGGTTAATTTAGAACCAATTCTCTGTGCAGAGATAGGTTTAATTGTACATGATTTGGCCTATATCTCAACAAAACAGCTTCAGATAACAGATTCCCCATTCAATGATTCATTCAACAATGTTACAGTTCTTCCATTCATTAATTCTGTGGACAATCTCACGACCCCATCAGGATTGGTATTACATAAACAATATGACACCCAGCAAACACAAAAACAACCATGAACCAATATAATACTATGGTGGTTTTATGTTTTGTAGTTCAAACATTAACTGTGTTTATTCACACAATACAGGATAAACAGTCCTTGTAATTAAAAAATAAATTTCAAAAGAGTTTCTAGCCACTTTATTTTCTATCCCTATTTTTACGTAACTACTTTTTTTTTGGTTTTTATGTTCAACCGCTACTTAAGTCAACCACGGTTGCACGAAACAAAAATGTCATTCAAAACCCGGCTGCATCAAACATTAATGCAATCCAAGGAACAGTACAGTGGCTGCAACAAGAGGTTGTGATAATACAACCCTCCTAAAAAGGGAGACTGCAATAGTCACATGACCCAAAAAGCAGCTGCACCAGTTGCATCAGCGGCTAGGGGTATATAAACTGCACACCGACAAGATATGATGATCAGTTGAAAAAATGAATCAACAAGACCAATTCCCTCTGATGAGTTACAAAGATAACGAAACTGGTCAGGGACCAGGGGTGACTAGACCACCCCAACAAATGGGAGGGAATGCCTCCACATCCTTTCAGGCAGTACCTTCTGTAAAATGATTTTAAGACCAAAAATTCATCTTTCCTGTTTTGTTTAATAAACATAATCATTTGATTTCAGTTTAAGATACTTACTATGGACCTTCATTCAGATATGAACTATTTCTAGATGTAAAAGGTTTGAGTACTCTTATTCCTTACAATCAACTTTATGTAAGTTATTATGGATGGTGGCATTATCATCGAAGTTATGACCTGATACTGTTGATGAGGGTAAATTTATATTTCATTGCAGGGCAGTACTCAAACATTACAGGGGCACTGGAATGTGAGCAGTGTCCAGAAGGGTCCTTCCAGCCTAATGTTAATGGGACCCAGTGTCAACCATGTGATAAAGGGTCTTATATAAAGTAAGACCTGATTAATGTTAAGCATGAGTTCTTCTTTCTTTGGTAGTTTTATATAATTGAAATTCTGGCATGATTCCAATATTGTTAACTGTTATCCCCATCAGTGTCAACCTATTCTGTAAGATGCACTAAATTTTTCTCATCATTTTAAACTTCTGAATGTTATTGATACTGTCTTTTGACCACAAGTACATACATATATGTAACAATAACATCTTTTGACCCCAAGTACATACATATATGTAACAATAACATCTTTTGACCCCAAGTACATACATATATGTAACAATAACATCTTTTGACCCCAAGTACATACATATATGTAACATTAACATCTTTTGACCCCAAGTACATACATATATGTAACAATAACATCTTTTGACCCCAAGTACATACATATATGTGACATTAACATCTTTATACCCAAGTACATACATATATGTAACATTAACATCTTTATACCCAAGTACATACATATATGTAACATTAACATCTTTTAATAAATGAATTTTCGGGCACAAAAAATCATTTTGTTTCAAGTTTATTACTACAGTAATTGTACCTGCTGATAATAAATCTCCTATGATAATCCGATGCTTGATTACAAGTCTATTCCCAGCTTATTATAAATCTCCAATGATAAATTCATTTTTCATTATAAGCCAATTCTCTGCTTATTATAAATCTCCAATGATAAATTCATTTTTCATTATAAGCCCATTCTCTGTTTATTATAAATCTCCAATGATAAATTCATTTTTCATTATAAGCCAATTCTCTGTTTATTATAAATCTCCATTGATAAATTCATTTTTCATTATAAGCCCATTCTCTGTTTATTATAAATCTCCATGAAAAACCCATGCATAATTATAAGCCCATTTCCTACATTTATCTCTCCTGATAAATATATGCTTAATTATAGGTCCATTCCTGGCTTATAATAAATCTCCCATGATAAATCCATTCTTGATTATAAGTTAATTCCCTGCTTATCATAAATCTCCCATGATTAATTCATACTTGATTATAGGCCTATTCCATAATTTATCTCTGAGAATGAATCCATGCTTGATTATAGCCCCATTAACTGCATTTATCTCTGATGATGAATCCATGCATGATTGTTGGCCCATTTACTGCATTAATCTCTGATGATGAATCCATGCTTGATTATTGGCCCATTTACTGCATCTATCTCTGATGATGAATCCATGCTTGATTATTGGCCCTTTTACTGCATTTATCTCTGATGATGAATCCATGCTTGATTATTGGCCTATTTACTGCATTTATCTCTGATGATGATCCATGCTTGATTATTGGCCTATTTACTGCATTTATCTCTGATGATGAATTCATGCTTGATTATTGGCCTATTTACTGCATTTATCTCTGATGATGAATCCATGCTTGATTATTGGCCTTTTTACTGCATTTATCTCTGATGATGAATTCATGCTTGATTATTGGCCCATTTACTGCATTTATCTCTGATGATGAATCCATGCTTGATTATTGGCCTATTTACTGCATTTATCTCTGATGATGAATTCATGCTTGATTATTGGCCTATTTACTGCATTTATCTCTGATGATGATCCATGCTTGATTATTGGCCTATTTACTGCATTTATCTCTGATGATGAATTCATGCTTGATTATTGGCCTATTTACTGCATTTATCTCTGATGATGATCCATGCTTGATTATTGGCCTATTTACTGCGTTTATCTCTGATGATGAATTCATGCTTGATTATTGGCCCATTTACTACATTTATCTCTGATGATGAATCCATGCTTGATTATTGGCCTATTTACTGCATTTATCTCTGATGATGAATTCATGCTTGATTATTGGCCCATTTACTGCATTTATCTCTGATGATGAATCCATGCTTGATTATTGGCCTATTTACTGCATTTATCTCTGATGATGAATTCATGCTTGATTATTGGCCCATTTACTACATTTATCTCTGATGATGAATTCATGCTTGATTATTGGCCTATTTACTGCATTTATCTCTGATGATGAATTCATGCTTGATTATTGGCCCATTTACTGCATTTATCTCTGATGATGAATTCATGCTTGATTATTGGCCTATTTACTGCATTTATCTCTGATGATGAATCCATGCTTGATTATTGGCCCATTTACTGCATTTATCTCTGATGATGAATCCATGCTTGATTATTGGCCCATTTACTGCATTTATCTCTGATGATGAATCCATGCTTGATTATTGGCCCATTTACTGCATTTATCTCTGATGATGAATTCATGCATGATTATAAGCGCATTCCCTGCTTATATTAAATCTCTCATGATAAATCCATACTTGATTGTAAGCCCATTCATTATGTTTATCTTCCATGATAAACCCATGCTTGATTATAACCCCATTCCCTGCAATTCATAAATCTCCTATGATAAACCCATGCTTGATTAGAAGCCCATTCCCTGTAATTCATAAATCTCCCATGATAAACCATGCATGATTGGAAGTCCATTCCATAGATTGACAACTTTTTGCAAATTTTTATCTTAAAAAAAAGCTTTTTATGATGATAACCCTCCTGTCTCTTTTCAAAAAGTTTAGAAAGCTGGCCGGCTGGACTTCTCTAAGGAGAAATACTGTAATATAAGTAAGAGCAGTGTGATCTGAGTTTTATTAAATCTCATGGAGTGAAAATTTTAGACTCTGTTAAGGTGTTAGCTTTACTAATCTTGGACCAGGAGAGCTTATGGAATGGTCTGTTGTCTATCATCTGTCATCTGTCATCCATCCATCCGTTAGCACAAGTTTGTTATTGCTACTCCTCCTAAACTATTTAGAGGATTGCCATGAAACTTTGCACACACATTCATCCCATGGTCTAGTTGGTCATAAACAAAAATGGTGCTGCTTGGACATCCAATATGGCACCACAGTGGCCATCTTTAAAATCTTGTTATCACTATTCCTCCTGAATAAGTGGTCATATCAGCATGGGGTTTTCACTTCTTATAATGTCTGGTTGGTCCTAAATACAAATGGTGCCAATCTAACATCCTATATGGCCACACAACAACCATCTTGAAAATCTTGTTATCGCTACTCCTCCTGAAGGGAAAGCCAAATTGACATGGGGTTTTCATCAGAAGACTTCTTATGATATCTGCTTGGTCCTAAATAAAACTGGTTCTGATCTGACATCCAATATGACCACCACAGTGGCTATCATGAAAGTCTTGTTATCACTACTCCATCTGAATGGATGGTCATATCAACTTGGGGTTGTCAGTAAAAGACTTCTTAATGATGGTCCTAAAGGAAAACGGTGCTAATCTGATGCCCCATACAGTCATCAAAGCAACCATCTTTAAAATCTTAAAGTCATATTGACATGGTGTCCATATAGCTTCTCCTCTTAAATGGAAAGCCATTTTGACATGGGGTTTTTATCAGAAGAGTTCTTAGGTGTCTAGTTGGTCCCAAATGAAAATGATGCAAACTGATCCTCAGTATGGCCACCATGGTGGTCATCTTGAAAATATTGTTACCTCTACTCCGCCCAAATGGATGCCATATCAACATGGAATTTTCACCAGTAGACTTCTTATGATATCTAGTTGGTTCTAAATTAAAATGGTGCCAGTCTTACATCAAGTATGGCTGCCATGACGGATGTCTTGAAAATCTTGTTGTCACTACTCACCCTGGTCATATTGACATGGGGTTTTCACCAGAAGATGTCTAATGCTGTTTTCTTGTTCGTAAATGAAACTGGTGCCAATATTACATCCAATATGGTCACCACAGCAACTGATTTGAAAATCTTGTTATTGCTAAAGAATATTGGAGATACTTTCAATACAGCAGTTACAAGGAAGAAATGTTTTTATGTTGAATTCCTGAAAATTCTTTTCAGCATCAGTCTCTTTGAGGGACTCTTTGAAGGATTCTTGTTGATTCATACCACCAGGTTTTGTCATTAAAATCAGTATGTAAATATCTACTTGTAGCACTGGTTTAAACCAGTATCTTGCTGACTTATTAAGATGGTTGGTACACAAGTTTTCCAACAAAACTACAACCAGAGTTTGATTATATTTGTGGCTGTCCAGTATTGTGTTGGTTCAGTTTTCTTCTGCATATTTCTTGTTGTCCACAATGAGAAACATTTATTGTCTGTGTATATTTCCTAAAATTCTGCTGTCCCCCATCCTGACCCCCTTATAAAAACTAAAGTTCATCTTTACCTTGGTTTCACTACATAGAACTTTGGTCAGGTCCATAAAATATGATATAAATCTCACCCAAGGTCAGTAACTTGAATAGTGTCTTATGTCTGTTTCAGTGTTACTGGAAGTGGTATCTGTCTCCCATGCTCACCTGGTCATGAGGCCAGGGCAGAAGGGGCTACAAACTGTACACAATGTGTTCCAGGTATCAGTGCAACATAATAGGTTGTCCACACTGGCATATTTTTTGACAAATTACAGAATTTCTGTAACACGTTGTTGTTTCACACTTGTGATGGAAACTGCATTGTTGCTGCATTTTTTTTAATACCAATGTATTTTACACCATAGTCCATGGTGTATTTATGCATGCTTTATTATTATAGACATCATTAGACTCTGGTCTGCTATCACATAATGCACCAGCAGACCAAGATCTATGTTGTTTGTTCTACTGAGTACTCCTAACAAACTGCATAGACCAAGATCTGCTGGTGCATTATGTGATGGCAGATCTGGATCTGTGCAGTTTGCAGTTGGACTCAACTTTTAACAGAGTATATACAGTATTTGTATTACATTTTCACTAACTTTGGACAGTAAAACCTGTCTTGAGACACCACCCTTTTTGGAAGTCATCTGTCAGTTAAGACCAGATTCTTAATTGACAAGTTTGTATCCTAACATGAATCCATTTCTTCTCTCGTCGCAATCGATGTAGATAAAGAGGTATTTTTCTTGCATAGTAAATCTTCACTTTATAGGCTCATGTCACGATCACAAACACTAAGTATGGTGTAACATTGCAATGTCATCACAGGAGTACACAGCCAGTGTTTAAGCAAGGCACTCATAGGTTGTTTACTACCGTATATACTCGCATATATTTCGGGTCCAAATGCAAACAACATAGACCCTGATATGCCATTGCATAATGCGCTGGCAGATCAGGGTCTGTGTTGTTTGTTCTGCTGGTTAGTCCTTACAAACTGCATAGATCCAGATCTTCTGGCGCATTATGTGATGACAGATCCGGATCTATGCAGTTTGCAGTTGGTATCAGCTTATACATGAGTATATACTTAGCTACACAAAATTCGATCACAAAATTCAATCAGACTATAAACAATTCAAATTTTGTTTATAATTTGTTAGAAACAAAATAGAGGTTTGAAAAGAGGTACAGGTATACTTCATTATAACATGATGGTTTGGGGTGTATGAAATGATATTTTAATATACACAGGATAAATTAGGTAACATGAAAGTCCTAACAAAAGATAAAATGTTATGAATGACAGGAGGAGGCAGAGCGAGTGGATCAATAGCTACTTAACTGAAGTTGTACTAAGTTTTAAGCAGTTTACATCGTAAAATGGTTGTTTGAAGGTAAAAATTTTACATGCAACATATCAAATGAATTTAAAGAAAAGCATTATCTCCTTTGTTAGTTACCCAAAGCAATACAGCTTGACTGTCAGTGTGGAACATCGTCAGACAGCAAGAAAACCCAGACTAGTTGAAATTAATGATAGATCAAGGCATGTGAAACTTATATTGTGACAGAAAACTTAAGCTTCTAGCTGATCATCCAAGGACAAAGAATAACTGATTATCTATTTTATTTTTCTGTTAGTTAAGGGTAAATCTGTCCAAGAATCTAGGCAACCTTATTGCAATCTAATAAACATGACTTGAGGTCATGGTACTTTGACACCCGTGTTGTATTGTCTCTTTAGTGATAATAATTCGTTGATGGGAAGAATTCATTGGTTGTATTTTGACAAAAACTATTTTTCATGGTTCACTTAAGACTTATACACCGCCAAAAGCATAGTCAACAGGAACTGATAGGGGTAGTAATTTTGTGCAGTATTACTTCAACTGAACACTCTGGACTGGTCCCCTGTCTCATTAAAACTGAATGCCATGTGAGCTTAGCTACAGCTTGGAAATGTAACCATTCAAAGTCTCTATTGCTTGCGAGAACATTGGTTTTATAACTTTTTCCTAGCAGATACAGGGGAACCCCACTATAACACACTTCATTATAACAAATTTGGATATAACATGGTTGGATCATGACTTCTAATGTTTTGTCTTATATCTCCCTTATTTCCTGACACTACTCAAAACATCAGCAAAGTTTAAACCGGATAAAATTAATTCAGTTAAGTTTCAGAAACCTATAGCTTACAGATCATAACTAATGTTCTTACACAATTATCTTAATCCTGATTGTTATATGAATTGGCAGGAAGTAAAATTATTAATATACGTTTGACTGGCATTTTGTGTATCTCCCCCCCCCCCCCCAACACTAATACATGCATTGATCAAAGTTTCAGTCATTCTTGCTATACTGTGGTTTGGTACATAAAGAGGTCAGCAGTTATGGACCCCCATGTACCTCAATATAGCAGGCTTCCCCTGTAATGAGACATAGGTATCACATTTTCAGCATTGACAATTGGAGCAATGTCATCAACAATTTTAAGATTTTATACTTAAGTTCTTGAAAGTGATTTTACCAACAACCATATACTTGCTTATAAGCTGGGTCCAGCTGCAAACAACAATGACCCTGATCTGCTGTCACATAATGTACCGGCAGATCAGGGTCTGTACTCTTTGTTCCATTTATTACTCCTAACAAACTGCATAGACCCAGATCTGCTGACGCATTTTGCGACAGCAGATATGTGTCTGTACAGTGTGCAGTTGGACCCGACTTAAATGTGAGTATATATATTGTAAACATAGTGTTCTGCAGATATTTGTTATCACTTTTTGCAACTTGGTTACAATCTAAACATACACAAATTCTTCTGACAGTGTTAGCACAGGTATTTTCATAGTTTATGTACCATCTGCATTGTTTAACACCATCATAGTAAAAATTGATGATATTTTAGATTTTTCAAATCAGTTAAGTATGTATAGTGCTCCCCTTTTCATGGAGATAAAAATGTATTTATCTTGCAAAGTGGTTATTGTAACATGGTTATTGTAACATGGTTATTGTAACATGGTTATTGTAACATGGTTATTGTAACATGGTTATTGTAACATGATTAAAGCCAGGTGGGATTGAATCTAGCGAAAAAACACTAAAAACAATTATGTTAATGAGATGTTTATTGATAATGCATACAAATAATGTATGAATCTGACACTTACTCATGTGCATAAAGTCCAACAGTGGATATAAGAAAATGATATCGTCCCTAAATGGAACTGATCAAAGCATGACATTTCAGCAAATAAACACAAAATGATCCCATATATGAACATATATGATCAATGTATGGAACTATCACCAAATATGATTGACATATGGTTGATATATGGATCTGTTGACATGATATAATCAGTGCATGAAATTCATAAACAAGTATGATTGATATATGGTTCATTAAAAAAGTATGATGGATGTACGATTCATATATAGTTCATCAACAAGTATAATGGGTGTATAATCGATTTTCACACATATAGTGACATTGAACTGGATTTTCACACATGTAGTGACATTAAATTAAATTGATTAAAAAATGGAACGTATGATGTTCTTATCATGGCGTCCAGTCAACGATCACAAGATGTTTCCAATTCCACAACTCACATCTAATGCTGAAGGAATGGCCATACATGGTCCGTTCTTTCAAGCTTGCCGAAGGATTGAGAGTCTCCTTGTCTGCAGTATCCGGGTCACACAAAACTCCTGAGTCCGATGACTCCCCATGAACAGCTTAAAATACAATGACTGAGCCATGTAGTACATGAGATATGGTTAAGTACAAATACAATGATAAACACTACGCATGTGTGAACATGAATTGACTTCATTATGCATTATATTATTTCATAAGAATGACTGTACAAGATTATTATTATAATAACCAGGTTGGTACATAATTGCACTGGATTATAAGAACTCGAACACTACTCATCATTTAAAGCCTGCAACATATGATTGAATTCAACTGGACTGTCCAGCAATAACAAATGGCTAACTTGAAATAGACTATAGTCTATCTGATAGTATGGCATTATTGTGAAATAGGTCTCACTCTGTAAAATTTAGAATAAACTCTGAAACATTCAATATATAAAATGAGAAACAATACATTTTCATTTTCACATACCTCTACAGCTGAAGTTTGCTTTCGTAAAGTGGTCAGCTTCCTGACAAAACTCATCTATATTGTGACAATACAGAGAATTTGGGCAATAAGTACCCTGGTTGTGGTCAAATCCACCTCCAGAGAACTTGAGGTAATCTGGTTTCTCGCCACCGGCACTTTGTGCGTGCATCAGTGGGTGAACCGAACTCAGTATTTTGAAATAGCTAAGGCTGAAACTACACACCCTGGGTAAAGCTGTACACAGCAACAAAACTCATGTACATTTTTGTTTGTATATTATATAGAGGTATTTTAGTACACACAATATCATGACAGTTATCCTTTTTGGAGGCTCATGTCACTAATAGTAACACTCAGTATGATGTAACATTGCAGTGTCATCATACAAGTGACCTGTGTTATAAGTGAGGGAGCCTTATTCTGAGGGATGTTACAACAAGACTGTGTCAAAGTAGAGTATCAAACACTGAAAAGGTATTTTATGATGTGAAATCCCATTATAATTGGTTCTCATTAGCCATGAACTAAAATTAAATGATTCAAGTAGCACTGATAAAACAAAATTCAAACAATTTAATTGGATCCATGACCATACCCATGTTATAAGTGGGGCAGCATTATAATTAATGGCTTTATAATGAGGGACTACTGTATACCATACCTGTGTTATAGGAGGGGCAGTGGTATACTGAGACATTATAGTGAAAGACCACTGTATGCCATACCTGTGTTATAAGATGGGCAGTGATATACTGAGAGACATTATAGCGAAAGACCACTGTATGCAATACCTGTGTTATAAGAGGGGCAGTGGTATACTGAGAGACATTATAGTGAAAGACCACTGTATGCCATACCTGTTTTATAAGAGTTGCAGTGGTATACTGAGAGACATTATAGTGAAAGACCACTGTATGCAATACCTGTGTTATAAGAGGGGGAGTGGTATACTGAGAGACATTATAGTGAAAGACCACTGTATGGCACACCTGTGTTATAAGAGGGGCAGTGGTATACTGAGAGACATTATAGTGAAAGACCACTGTATGCCATACCTGTGTTATAAGAGGGGCAGTGGTATACTGAGAGACATTAGAGTGAAAGACCACTTTATACTATACCTGTGTTATAAAAGGGGCAGTGGTATACTGAGGGGCTTTATTGTGGATAACCACTGTATACTATACCTATGTTATAAGAGGGGAAGTGGTATCTGAGGGTCTTTATTGTGGGGAACCACTGTATACCATGCCTAAGTTATAAGAGACAGTGGTATAATGAGGACTTTATAATGAGGGACCACTGTATACAATACCTGTGTTATAAGAAGGACAGTGATATACTGAAGGGCTTTATAATGAAGCACCACTATATACCATGACCATGTTATAAAAGGGGCAGTTGTATACTGAGGAGTTTTATAGACCACTTTATACCATACCTCTGTTATAAGATGGGCAGTGGCATACCAGGGAGCTTTATAGTGGGGGATCACTGTCTACCATACCTGTGTTTTAAGAGGGGCTGTGGTTTACTGGGAAGCTGTATAAGGGACCATTGTATCACTTTTCAAGTAATAATGATATCATAGATGGTTTTTGGATTGTATTCTGCTGTAAATTTTATTTTAATAAAAAGATGGAAATTCATATCCTGAGTTTGCAGGCAAGATATATAATACCATAGCTTGGTCATAATATACAGCATTAAATTTATCCAAGATCAGACTTTCTTTACTTGCAATTACTGTCATTTTGTTAATTCACTTATCAGGAAAGATTTTTGTATGGAGAAAACCTACTTTTCAGGGACATTTAAGAGTGAAAATGGAACAAGTTTATGTCAGGGTTGTGATGATGGTTGGTACCAGACTGATCCAGGTCAAACAGCGTGTATAGAATGTCCCCCGGGATCTTTCTGCCCTGTAAGTATAGATATTACATGTAAAAAAAAACAACAACCCCAAAAAAATGTTGTAGGAGTCATAAGGCTAAGGCTGCATAGTAACAACATCTGAGAAAATTATGTTCAGTTTAACATTTTGGCAGGATCACTTGTATTGCTTGTCACCGTGAAGTATAAATTCTTTAAATCTGATTTATCGTCTCAACTGTGATGGCCGAGCTAGAATGATGTAGGCAAACAAAGGGCATGGTTATTGATTACTTTTCAATCTTTCTTGGAGAATTTAAACCAAAAATGCCAGATGAAGGATTTTGAATTTTTTTCCAGCACCAGTTGATACAAGACTTCTGGTTCCATGTCTGCTAATTTTGGGTCATCACTATGCAATGGGTGGGTTGCAATGTGCAGTTTAGATATTTTCATGATAGGCACATCTTTCAGAAATGTTATTGTGTTTTAAAACAGCAGACATTGAAAGAGACAAAGACATTCAAAGTAAACAAATGAATTGTTTAAAAGAAAAGAAGAGTCTCCTGCCACAAATGAGAATCCCAAAAAATTCTATGTGCATTAATATTTTCTGATGGAAATTATTTCTGTTATAGCAACCAGATGAAAAACCTCAGCCATGCCCCAAGAACAGCCTGTGTCCCCCAGGGAGCTCTACTCCTAAACGCTGTCTTACCCCTTGGCTTGTTTTGAATGAGGGAAGTCAGAAGTGTGACATATCTGGAGAACTCATTGGGATCATCGCCGGAGGTGTTACAGGTAAGATTGTTGTAGTGGTCTTCAGAGGGCCCAAAAATGCCACAATATTTTTAAATCATGTAGAATTTTCAGTTTTAGCATTCTTCTTTGATTAAAGTTTTTACCAAAATGCTGGGTGAGTGGCCTCTATTCCCAGTCACCATAGAAAAGACCTCTGATGGTAATGTTACTAACAGATATATACAGAACTATTTGCATTTACTAAACAATTTCCTTGTATTGATAGAAAATGAAACTGTCATTCATTTAGTCACAAATTCATGTAGTCCCATGCTAGCAACAGAATTTATTGTATATACTCGCGTATAAGCTGATACCAACTGCAAAATGCATAGACCCAGATCTGCCGTCGCATAATGCACTGGCAGATCTGGGTCTATGCAGTTATTAAGGACTAATCAGTAGAACAAACAACATAGACCCTGATCTGCCGGTGCACTATGCGATGGCAGAGCAGGGTCTATGTTGTTTGCAGTTGGACCCGGGTTATGCGTGATTATATACGGTATTTAACTTCCAGTGCATAATAGCATCTATATCAGGGTTTATTTTGAGAAATTCATTTTTAAGATCATCAACAAACATACCGTCTGTACTTGCTTATAAATCAAGTCTAACTGCAAACAACATAGACCCTGATCTGCCATCGCATAATGTTCTGGCAGATCAGGGTCTATAGTGTTTGTTTTATTCTTTAGTCCTAACAAACTGCATAGAGCCAGATCTGCCAGAACATTATGTGATTGCAGATCTGGGTCTGTGCAGCTTGCAGTTGGACTCAACTTAAAAGTGAGTATAGATGGTATATGGTAAATACATACATACAGTAATTTAACAGAATGGTGTGGGTTTTTGTAATAAAAGTTCTGATGATACTTACATTACTGAGGAATTTTTTTAAAAATGTAAATGCAAAATTTATAAAAAAATAAACAATAATAGCCTTGTTTGCAAGGGTGAAGAAATCCATTCATGATGTCAGTGAAGACACCCACAAAAGCCTTCTTTGGTCAGTTTCTCCTTCGAATACATTCCCTGATCACATTAACGTTAGGAAGATGCTCCGCTACTTCTTGAATCCAGCAATCATGGAAAGACAAAAAAAAATTATTTCACATCTATAGTCCATATAGACAAAAGGAAGAAACTTTTCCCAACCCTTCCCCTTACCAATGCTTGGTGGCTATGGTGTTTACCAGTGTTTTGCTTTTGCTTAGACGAGTCACACCTGTCCATGAATCTACATCAATCTTGTGAATTTTACACCATCTGTCAACAAATTTGGTATAGTATTGATGGTAAAGTTTTATACTAAATGTTGCAATCATTTTTTTTTTTTAAATTATTGATATTTATGTGAATTTGTAACAGTTGTGGACTTTGTGCTTTTTGACAAAATTTTCTGACCTCATGCCCCAACACGGTATAGTTAGTACCCATTGTTAGTTGTTTTAGCATACACTGTGGATATTTTTTTGTTTATTTAGTAATAAGCATTGTTATTTTGTGCAAGTAACAACATTCGGGTTGTTATTTCCTAAAATTGACCAAGATGTTGACTCAGTGCACTAAATGTAAAAAGTTTTAGGCCAGTAAAGACACATATGGCTCTTGCCTTGGGTGTACTAAATGTTTGTCCATGACTACATGCAGTGTATGCGAGGCATGGTCAGAAAACATATGGGCTACGGTATTAAGACAAGGTCATGAGACTAAAGAGAGATGGAGTAAGTCCAAGAAAATGGAATGCAATGTTTTAAGTTTACATCTTAAGATGCCATCACTAGCCAGCATTATGGGGGACACGTTGATGGTACCTTCCCCTTCTAAAGTGATGCGTACAATACCTACAGCTACCAGGACATCGGGGACAGCTGCAATTGGAAGAACAAGTGGTTGCAGACTTACAATCTCAGCAGGCTTTGACAGAGTCGTAGATGATGCAACTAATACAAAAGAGTATGACACAGTTGCTGGCCGTTGGTGAATTCATTCTATGGAATACTGAGTTGGAATTTATGGGAGACTGTCCTCCCTTTTCTAGGCTTCTCAGAGGGCATAAGTCTCCCCACATACTGGAGCTTGGTCCTGGGGCCTGTAAGTCATGGTGCATGGGGTATAAACCAGAAGTGTATGAACCATATGGCCACCAGTCCAGTCCGTATAAAGCCATTCTTTCTGCCATCCAGCCGGAATGCCGGCCATACTTAACAATCAGTGACTGGGAATCAATCACTTTTGCAAGCCGTGCCATATACCAGCTGGTCACAAATGGTTATGCAGAGATAAATGAGGATCTGATTAGCCAATCTGCCCATTTTGCTGAATGGACCAACCAGGCATTTACTGAACCAGACATCCAACTGAATACCATGCTGCCATCCAGCAAAGGGCTCTGCTGAGCACCCGCTGATAGCCAAACTGGCTGGCCATCATAATTACCAGCATTCCATACTGGCAATACAAAACATGGCACATGCCTGGTCACAGATACAACCACTGGAACAACTCTTTATGGCTACAGTATACAGGGATGATGGCACGGCCTTGTCCATGTCGCCTGGGATGTTTTATTCTGATGTTGACAGAATACCTGATGAAGACAACCACCACAATGAGTGCGGGGATAACCTTAACGGTTCACCATATGCCGATCCTGTAATGTAGCATAAGGAATACAGTTTTAAAGCAGCCACAGAGGATATCTACTGAGTTCTGCTGATTTCCGAGTGCCCAGCCCCGTCAACTGTAAGCCAGGCCCATAAGGTCAAGTTTGTTAGGAGTAATCAGTAGAACAAACAAGGTAGACCCTGATCTGCCAGTGCATTATGCTATGGCAGATCAGGGTCTATGTTGTTTGCAGTTAGACTTGACTTATAAGCGAGTACATATGTTAAATGTTTTTGTACCAAATTTTATACATGATTGATTGGTGTTTTATGGCATATCAACACATGAAAGGTTCTATCATGCCATGTCAATTTGAGTAAACTTCCAGGTACACACCATGTTGGCCAACCCAGCCGGATCTGGGCAGGAATAAAATCTGTACCGTTCCGTTCATGAGTCCAGCATACTAACCACTCAGCCACCGAAGCTTTTTTTATAGATGAACCTCTCTCTTTCAGACATGGTTTTATGACTGAAGCTTTTTTATAGATGAACCTCTCTCTTTCAGACATGGTTTAATGACTGAAGTTTTTTTTATAGATGAACCTTTTTCTTTCAGACATGGTTTAATGACTGTCATCAGTTTATATACACATCAGTTTCACAAGCACTTGCTGTCAATCACATTCATTTAATGAAAGGGTCTAAATGTCAGCCTTGTGTGTGTGTTACTGTACTGGGCAGCATTTCATAGGTAATTTTCCGTCACATGTGACTATTGCTTGTAATTATTTTTAAAGGGAAATGGAAAAAAATAATAACAAGGAATAAGAAATAAATGGTTCCCTACAATTACAACAGCAATTAGATAATAACTTTAAATAATACCTAATCTGATACCCATAGAAATACTAGCAGAATCTCTACCATAATCATGACACAGAAGTGGTTAGTAAGGACCTTGTATCTTCCATTACAGCAAGAGATTATTTTAAGATTATTTACCATACATTTACCTTCTATTTCCAGTCATTGCCATAGTTCTTGGAGTTATTGCATGGAAGGTGTACCGCAGCCATAAAAGACGCAATGATCCCATGGAAGAGAAACAACCCTTGACAGAGGGGAAGAACAATTTTAGTTACACAGGGTTATGATCCCAGATATGGTGGAGTGAATTGTGTGATACTGATTTTAGGATAAGATGTTTTTCAAAGTAATGAACCATATTAGTTATGTCCTGCAAGTGTGTAAAGATGTGATAACTGAGCTGTGATAGAAAAAGAGGTCCTTTTATTTAAATTCTTGAAAATAAACATTACTCAGCATTTATGGTAAATTTTTTCATGATGCAGTAAATTACTCATGATGACTGACATACAATAAATAAATACAGAATACAAAAATTGTGTGTGTGTGTGTAAAGATATATATATATATATGAATGATACTTTTCTCAAATTTTTTGGAAACTGAGAAATGGTCTTTTTCAGATGACCAACATATTGACAACTGTAAATGAATGGCTTACTGCATGTAATTCTGCTTGGTCATTGACTAATCATATCACTAAATATGTGTACCAACTACATTCAGTACAACAAGATACATATCATGTCATTCTACATAAATTTATTTCTCTTAATCATGTATCCAAACATACAATGTAGGATCAAGGATAAGCACTTTCCTGTCAGTTTGGTATATAGGTGTCAATTTATTATTATTATTTCATGCATTTCTGAAAATATAAATATAAATCCAGTGGGTTTGTGCATATATCTGGTTGGTAAATTCCTCTTGCCTAACAAGTGAGTTCTCATCCACATTGAGTCCTTACCTTCGACTTCATTCCATCCTTTTTGGGGGATAAGCGCATAGCTGAGTGCATTTGGGCGAAGGTGCATGAAAGTTGGGCAATGGGTGTCGTTATTGTGGCATGAGTAAGATTCCTGCTAAGAATAAATTATAATTCTCTAACAATATTTGGTTATATTGGTGTCATTCAATACAAGTTTTATTCATACAATTATATATCCATACCTATACTGTGGGATCTAGGGATAAGCTCTTTTCTAGTCTGCTTTGTATATAGGTATCAATCTATAATTATAATTTTGTGTATTTCCCTTGCATTTGTAAATAGAAATCCAATGGGTTTTTTGCATATATCTGAGCGTTAATATTCTGTTTGCCATATATACTCTCGTATAATCCGGGTCCAAATGTAAACAACATAGACCCTGATCTGCCATTGCATAATTGCACCAGCAGATTAGGATCTATGTTGTTTGTTCTACTGATTAGTCCTTACAAACTGCATAGACCCAGGTCTGCCAGTGCATTATGCATGGCAGATCTAGATATATGCAGTTTGTAGTTGGTATCGGCTTATACACGAGTATAGACGGTATATATAAACCCCTCAAAACTGAAAACCCTTGTGACCCAAAATTTTTTTTGGTTTTGAGAAGTTTTCAGTTTACTGAGGTTTTTACAGATGTGAAAAAAATATTCTTTTTCTAAGCGCTTATGTGACGAGAGAGAGAGAATGCAATTATGACAGCATCAGTGTCTGTATCTGTAAGAGTGCACAAAATTAAGAAAGCTGTTATTTTATGTTTTTTAAATGCATGTATTTAATGAAGAATTAGCTGAACAATATATATGCCTTTAAAAAATCACATCCTGTCACTTATGTAAAAACAGTTGTTCCGCATAGAATGAAGTCCTAATCACAAGAAACGTCTGAGGAATGAAATACTTTTTTAACTTTACTATAAGTCCATTAAAATTATGAATGATACTCCACAATGTTTAAATACTCCATATAATTCATAATGTTCACAGTTCAGAGCCTGGCTTGAAGAAGGCTTAGAGTGTTGTCTGTTTTATTTTTACATCTTTCTTCAACTAATGTGGCTTATATTAATGACTCCGTTTCTTGTGCTGTGGGCAAATAAAGCTCATCCTTAGCAATCACAAAGTTTTTTAATCTCTGTATAAGATCTAAAACTTCAAGGTATGTCATTGAGTGAATCTGACTTTCAGAATACTGCTTTGTCGATCTCCATTGGCAGAGCATCAAAAGCAAGGCCACATGCCTGGTTAATAAAGCCCTGATATTTAATTTTTTTTAAAAACAAACAAACAAACAATGTTCTATTGATCATGTATACAAATGGATAGCATCAACCACAATTAAATAATAAGCAGATAAACATAGTCTTGCTAATAAATGGCTTACCTACAAGCATTTATTTATTAATAATTAGCCTTAAAAGCTGGCTCTTTTGTATGGTGCAAAGGCTTCAGATTAGCCTATTGTCAGCTCAGATATGTGTCGGCGCACATGTCAAGTATTGTTTTAACCTCGCGTGCCCTTGGGACATTTTCTTAGTCTTTGTCTCACAGATCAGCCCACTACAGTACTTGTGAACCATAATTAACATGTTATAGCATGTATCAGGAATTTAGCAGCTAAAATATATTTCCAAGTTTGAATTGAGTTTTGGTTTTATGGGAATTTTTTAAGTGTAAAATTAAAATTTGGGATCAAAATTTATTTCAGTATTCGAAGTTGAGGGGTGTCAGTTTACTGGGAACAAAATGATGATATTAAAAAAGGAACAATTCAGGAATAAAAAAAATTTGGTCGTGAGGGGATTCCGGTATGCTGAGGTTTCGGTTTTAAGGAGTTACACTATATATATATATCAAGTGACTGCTTGCGAACTTGACATGTTAGACATTGGACATTAGGTGCCTATAATTATCCACAAAGCACAAGACCAAAGAGGCATGAACATTTATCTTCTGGGCTAATCAAAACCTTACAACTTAATGATTAATGCAGGGTCTGTACTATAAATATTACATCAGTCTCACACCATGTTTTTTTTAGCTGTATTGTGTGTCACTATGTCAGCACATAACAAGACCTTTTGAACAAAATATGTATAGCCTAGGCCCTAATTAAAAACAAAAAATATACCAGCAACAGCAAGTAGCTTTTATTATCATTCTCCAACATTTGTTTGTGAACCTGATGAAATAAAACCTTACCGTCAGACGACCAAAAATGCCTGTTCATTTAGTGTTATGTATTTTCGAGATAGTAAGGCTGCTTGTTTTCAGTTAATAATTTTTTTTTAAAAACAGTAGAGTATCGTCAGACACTTTTGTTGGGTGAAATTGTATAATATAATTTTCTGAAGAAAAAAATTCATTTTTATAAATAAATAGTTTGAGAAAAAACTATTGAAGCATGAAAGGATAATACAAAAACTGAGGAAGAGCAAATCTGGAAGCAAAAATGACACATTTTCTGGTACATTTAATAATGAAGTTTATAAATGTTTTCTTTTTTGTTACAACTTGTTATATCTTCCTTAAATATTAAATTTCACAAAATCTACATGGCTTCATATATTTTGTGTGGCATATTGTTTGCATGTGCCTTAATAAGCACAGGTCTCTCTTTTTAGCCAAAACTTGCAAAAAAGTTCATTTACCAAGCTCACCTGTTCTTGGTCCAATATGCCTTTTTGAAGAACAGGAGCTGCTAAAATACATCTAGTACATTATGATTTTCTTGGTACTTACCATCATTCATGTGTGTTGCCTCATTATTACTGTCTATACTCACTTATAAGTCAGATCCAAGTGCACAGACCCGGATATGCCTTAGCATAATGCTGCAGCAGATCTGGATATATGCAGTTTGTTAGTACTAATCAGTAAAACAAATAACCTATGCGATGGCAGATCTGGGTCTATGTGGTTTGCAGTTGGACCCAACTTTTACTCGTGTATAAGCCGAAACAAACTACAAACTGCATAGACCCAGATCTGCCATCGCATAATGCGCCGGCAGATCTGGGTCTATGCAGTTTGTTAAGGACTAATCAGTAGAACAAACAACATAGACCCTGATCTGCTGGTGCATTATGCGCTGGCAGATCAGGGTCTATGTCGTTTGCATTTGGACCCGGCTTATATGTGAGTATAGACGTTACTTCTGTTGGTTAAATCAGTTTCAAAAGTCAATCTTCCATGTGCTTTATTCAGCATGACCTTATTGGCAGAAAGAGCAAGCCTGTCAGAAATGGAGAGCTCCCAACATGGACAGAGGGAGCTAACATTTTAAGTGTGTGCATAAATATGATGGAAGCCTTGTTTATGACATCATCAGAGTTTGCTGATTGTGATGAAGTTTAACTTCATAAAGTTTCCTAAATTATAACTTTTAATCACATTGTACATATATTACATTGAATATTTAAGCACACTATCAATTTATTACATTGATTTTGTAAGCACACTGTACATGTATTACATTGATTATTTAAGCACACTGTACATGTATTACACTGAATATTTAAGCACACTTTTCATGTATACATTGAATATTTAAGCATACTGTACATGTATTACATTGAATATTTAAGCACACTGTACTTGTATTACACTGAATATTTAAGCACACTTTTCATGTATACATTGAATATTTAAGCATACTGTACATGTATTACATTTAATATTTAAGCACACTGTACTTGTATTACATTTAATATTTAAGCACACTGTACATGTACTACATTGAATATTTAAGCCCACTGTACATGTACTACATTGAATATTTAAGCACACTGTACATGTACTACATTGAATATTTAAGCCCACTGTAAATGTATTACATTGAATATTTAAGTACACTGTACATGTATTACATTGAATATGGTAGTTATGAACATTCTGCTTTGTCTTAAAAAACACAGTTCATATGATGAAATTGTTTGAACTAACCATTTTGGAGGCAGTGAGATTCTTCAGTTGGTGTGTGCATGTGCATATACAGCAAAATCTGTTCTTGCAACTATGTGCTCATAAAGACTGCTTTTGGATGGTCTAAGACCACTTTCTGATGGTGTATAATGTAGCGAACCCAGCATATATATAAAATTTAGTAAAAACTTCATAAGTGTTTGAGTCACTCTGATGCTCTGATGTATAAACAGTTCAGATGTCATAACACAATGATTAACACATATTTAGTGATATGATTAGTCATTTTCAAGCAGGATCAAGTGCTGTAAGATATTAATCTACAACTTTCAGTATGTTGATTATATGCAGAAAACCATGCCTTTCTTTTACAAAAACTCCAAAAATTTCTTCACAAATTCAGATTTTGCAGAATCTTACAAAATATACTCTTATAAACATATGGATTTTTATCAGTGATAAAGTTAGTATACTAATTTAAATATGGATTTTTATCAGTGATAAAGTTAGTATACTAATTTAAATATGGAATTTTATCAGTGATAAAGTTTTTATACTAATTTAAATATGGATTTTTATCAGTGATAAAGTTAGTATACTAATTTAAATATGGATTTTTATCAGTGATAAAGTTAGTATACTAATTTTAATATGGATTTTTATCAGTGATAAAGTCAGTATACTAATTTAAATATTCATTTATGCTTTTAAATTGTGCAAGAAGGAATGTGTTCAGAGAAAAAAAATAAAGAACTTGGAAAATTCTCAATTTTGAGGACATTCTCAACTTTTATATATGGAATAAATAATCATCTTTTCAGAATGTTCATCCATATTTTCAGATGAATTTTCTCATCCAAACTTCATGTCACAAAAACAGCAATAAAAAAAGATATTTATTAAAATCTCATTTTTGGAAGAAGATTGTAAATTGGCAAAACCAGGACCATCCTAGTGAGTCCATTGGATTGACATTTGTAGAAGAAGATTGTAAATTGGCAAAACCAGGACCATCCTTGTGAGTCCATTGCATTTATATTTTAAGGTGGTAAAAAATACACACTTTTACAGATAAATGTGTAACAAAGCAGAATACACAAATGTATGATGCCTTCTTTTCATTTTCCATCCTCTTGAAAGAGAAAAACAATTTTAGCATATTTTTCCTACCATATATACCGATGCATAAGTCAAACTGCAAACTGCACAGATCTGCCATCACATAATGCACCAGCAGATTTGGGTCAATGCATAGAATTATTATGTAGAACAAACAACATAGACCCTAATCTGCTGGTGCATTATGCAATGGTGGATCAGGTCTATATTGTTTGCAATGGTAGAACAGGTCTATATTGTTTGCAGTTGACTTGACTTAATAGGGGAGCATATACAGTACAGTATAATAATGGTAAGTTAGATATTAGAACCACAATTTTGTTTCCACATTGGAAAATATGAGATTCTTTGTTTTTAATGTTTACAATAAATGGTTTCATTTTATATGTTTCATATTATTAAATATTCCTTTTGATTTAATTAAAGTTTCATCACAAAATACATGTAGATTGTATCATGTATTCTGTATATTATGCATTGGAATATTTCTTCTACTTGATTTTTAAGTAACTTTTAATACCATATGTACCTGCTTATAAATCTAGTCCAACTGCAAACAACATAGACCCTGATCTGCTGTCACATAATGCATTAGCAGATCATGGTCTATGTTGTTTGTTCTACTGAGTACTCCTAACAATCTGCATAGTCCCAGATCTGGATCTATGAAGTTAAGTTTGTAGTTGGATCCATCATATAAGCTAATATGTATGGTATATTTTTTTGTAACAGAGAAAAGATCAAGACATATTTATAACCTTTTAAATTTTAAAAGGTCACTGACAATTTGATTGTAACATGTTTTGCCTTAGAAACTTTACTTTTTATCTTTTAATAACCAATTATGACTTTTGTAAAATGTAAAAGTATTAGCTGAAAATTAATGAATAATTTTTACATGGGTCCTTTGAGGCCAATAATATACAAGGTCCAATGTAAATGAGCTCTGATCCTTTGATAGATTGTTGCCAATCATGCAGATTTCAATCCTGAAAATCTACTTTCATCGGATCTGCATTTCTCAAATTATAAGCCAAGGCCCCTATTTCTCCAACGTAAAGTTGGAGACTTAAAAGTTAAGTCTTGACCTAAGATATTTGATTGGTCAATTTTAATCCTAACATTAATTTCAGCCAATAAGATTGCTGGATTGCAGACTTAAATTTAAGTCCAGACCTTAAGTTCAATTGGAGAAATTCAGGTCAGGTCCCATTTCAAATAACCCAAGAAAATTCCATAGAAACCATGAATTAATTAACGAATATGAAATACAAATTTGCATTAGAAAATATTGATATTATTTATGTGTTGTATTATTCATTCAGTTATAAATATGTTGTATGTAAATACATGATATGTATAGTACTTCTTGTATCACTCATTCCAATATTTTCTAGTTTTTCAGTGGACCACTTTTTTATCAACATTTATTTTTACACCATCAGAATCTATTTATTTGCTTTAATATCCTTTTCAGTGCAAGATGATTAGCAAAATTATAATCCAGTCTGCATAAATCTGCATGCTGTGAATTTGATGATACAATTACTGTGTTCATGTGTGAACTTGACATTTACATTTTCACCGCATTTGTGTCATTGAAAAGAATATGTTTCATTGTGCTGTAAATGCTACTGCAACAAACACCATTTTGATCAAATCCTGTCTTGGATAAACACTTTTCTTTTTTGTTTTTACCCCCATTTCAGGAACACAGCTTTTTCTTTTTTTGACCCTGTTCTTCTACAAAAAAGTCTGTACCAGTCTGTATCAAGTAGATACCATAGATCTTTATTTGGTAAACTTTGCCATTTAAGTTTTCCCTTATTTTACATTATGGAGTAAAACTCTTTTTAGAATTCTTGCTTACAGTGTTCACTATAATAACATTTATCTCAAAAAGTACAAAGTTCCTGAAGTAGCTTCATTAATTATATTATAATGTATACATGTATAATATTTGTAATCATAAAGTTACACATTTCTTTATTCCAAGGCCCAGTGTCACTAAACATATCAAAATTTCCTCCTTGGAGACCAAGGGAGCTTATGGTATTGTCCTGCATCTGTCGTCCACTGTGTGTCCATCCATCAACAATTGCTAGTCACCAGTCTGGATTCCATATGTCTGATTCATTTTCAATCAAACTTGGAATATGGGTTTATATCACTAAGATCTCATATGAGTTTAGTAATGAGCAAGATCCATACATACTAATGAGGTGGTCTTGCATGTGATTGGTTAACCTTGTTACCTCTCTGGAGGTTATATGTCTGATCTGGTTTTGATCAGACTTGGAATATAAGCTTATATCATCAAGATTTTGGATGGGTTTGATAATGAGTGAGATCTATGCATATAATAATGAGGTGATCTTGCATCTGATTGGATGAACTTGCTACCTGTCTGGAGGCTATATTTCTAATCTGATTTTGATCAGACTTGGAATATATGCTAATATAATCAAGAGCTTGTACAAGTTCAGTAATAAAGAATGAGTGAGATGTATGCATATTAATGAGTTCATCTTACATCTGATTGGCTGAGCATGTTACCACATTGGAAGCCATATTTCTGATATGATTTTGATCAAATTTAAAATATTGGCGTATATCATCAAGATCTCGGATGATTTTGATAATGAGTGAGATCTACACATATTAATGATGTAATCTTTGTAATATATATTCTGTTATTTAGCACTATGTAGTGTAGAGGTACCAAAAAGAAATTTTCAATAACTTCTATGACAGAATTTTGTAAAATGTGTTTGGAGATAAGAGTCTTGTATTTGAAGACCACAAAGGTGGCTTTACTGCAATAAATATTTATTTTATTGGCATTTGCCATGCTAATTTCCCAAATTTCTCAAATGCAAGTTTGTTCTGCCCTTATTTTGCTTGCTGTTTGCATTGCAAAATGCTGTGGATTAGGCAGTGTTATCTTGTTTCACTCATTTAAATTGAAAGGCAGGATTCTTTCAATAAATAATTTGATTTACTCTTACAAATCTAAGCAAGAAATGGATTTATGGCAGCTTTTCTCTAGGGCTACACACTTTGGAATCAACAATAATGTCAAAAACTCATTTTTATATTGATTTCCAATTGTCAGAAGATATTTACAATGTAGAGGATGGTGAATTTTAGAATTTCAGAGCCAGGTGTTTAGTATATATCATACAGTTAACAAGACCAGGTGCCCCAGTGTATACCTTATCATAGCTCTGTGTCATCTTGAATAAATAAATCGAACTCTTTTCTATAGAAAATGGTCAAGACATGTCCAAGTTCACAATATTTTTCAAAACAGACTTGGCATTACTCCAGTCATGGTGCTTGAGCCTGAAAACATTAGCATGGTCTCATCAAATTGAAAGAACAGAACCACCCACAAGTGTCCTATTCACACTGTGGTAGTACTTCCTGGCTGACGAAAAGACATTAGAGTAACAACTATGCAATCAAAGTTTTGTTTGCATTAATATGAAGATTCAGATAAATTCAAAGCTATGCAACCATGCGACAAATTATTGTGTATAATAGGTGCACTTCACTAAGAGCCGTCGTAAGGGGCGGCTGATACGGGCAACTGCCCAGGGCGCCAAGCCGGGGGGGGGGGGGGGGGGGCATTAAGCGGAGTTTGCAGTATTTTTTTCAGATGGTGGTGGACGCCTTAGTGCAAGACACCTTTCCAGAACCATGCCACTGTTTGCTTTTTCAAACTTAGCAAAAGACCAGAGGCTATACTCAATAAACATTTTATTTTCTGTTTAGGCCTTAATGCTGCTTTCTACTGAATACAAGGAACTTTCTTCACTGGTTAGCAAATCTCAAGGAAATATCAGAGAAAAAATATTAATGATTTTCTTAGGGCTAAAATTGGGTGCAATAGCAGCTGATTGAGCCAATCAATTAGTGTTGTGATACCTTTGGTGAAAATCTCATGTCAATAACAGCAATATGATTTTCAAAACGGCCACCGTGGCGGCCATGTTGGAAAAGCGAGCTTCATTATATTCATTTAATTTTAGAAAACAATTCCTGCAGCGAAAATTCCATGACGATACCACCATTTGTTCAGAATGATAACCAGTAATAAGATTATCAAGATTGTCATGGTAGTCATGTTGGAGGTCAGTTCAGCATAATCTTTATTTAAAGCAAGTTACATACTCCAAGAACTATTTATTGAAAATGTGAAGTACATACGATCATCCGTTCAAATAGTGATAACAAGATTTTCAAGATTGCTGCCATGATTGCCATGTCGGAAATCAGATCAGCACCATTTCATTTAGGACCACCAACAAGATACGGTAACAAGTTTCCCAAAGAAAACCCCGTCAATTCGACCATTCTTACTGGAGGGGTAGCTATAACTAGATTTTTCAAGATGGCTGCTGTGGCGGCCATAATGGTTGTCAGATTGGTACCGTTTTCATTTGAATCCAACTACATATCGTAAGAAGTCTTTTAGTGAAAACCTCACGTTGATATAAGCGTTTGTTCAGGTAGAGTAGCGATGGCAATATTTTCAAGAAGGCCGTCTTGGAGGCTATATTGGATGTCCGAGGGGCACCGTATTTATATAGAACCACGCAGAGCCCAGGGTAAAACTGTACCAAGTTTCATGACCTTCTTCCAAGTAGTTTAGGAGGAGTAGTGATAAAGACAACAACCGCTAACAAACGACGGACGCAGGACCATCGCATAAGTTCTAATGGTCTTCTAACAGTGGAGGCAATTATTTATTGGTATTGCCGGACATTTTAATAAACAGCTGATTTCTTTTCAAAAGTGTCTGTTGCTATAAAATTATATGGGATTTGGGGATTAATACAAGCTTCACCTGGATATTGTTAATGTTATCCTTCTGTTCAGAGTCGCCACTTACAGGACTGAGAAGAATCTGAATATTTGTTTCTTGCCTGGAATTGAGATTTTGATCACGTTGCACAAGAATCCAACCTTTTCTTCATAGATCCGACAAAATGTGGATAAACAACATGAAAGTTTACTTGCTCAGAAAATTTTTGAACTTGTCCCATGATGCTAGACGAGTGGGATTTTTTTTATATCTTTAACCCAGCAGTTTCATAGGTATATACATGGAAATGATGAAACTTTTCTTGTAAGTACACAAGCTGCGTCAGATCTGTTCTCAATAAAAGGTGATATTTTGCGCCAAAAATAAAAAAGTAATATACCGTAAATTCTCTTTTTCAATTAATTTCCATGTTCTCCATTATGTTTAGAGTAAAAATAAAAAGTATTATCAGCCTCTGTCGTTCTCGTTTTATTCTGTGTTCCAAAATCACTACCTTGGTTATCAACACCCCAAAAATCATATTTGATCTTTGCCAATTCAAAAAGTCATCAACAAATCCTCCTTTTTCAGAGTAAAATTAATGAAATCAGACCCTCCTATCGTGGCCATACGTCCATGTATACAGACGGTTCGAACGATGGAGACAAACTTGGAGATGATACTGCAATACCCCATGGCACTATCTCGAGCCGGATACCGGATAAATCCTCGATTTTTACTGCAGAAATTACAAGCATACTAAAAGCTTTGAAATACTTTGAAACCTCTCAAAAAAACAACAACAACAACAACAAAAATTTCATCATCTTTTAGGATTTTCTATCCACATTGAACGCCTTGCAAAACTTTAATACCTTAGATATTACAAAAACATGACGTGCTTATACATTCTGGGAAAAGTAGTCTGTACTGTTGACTTCCAAGTCACATTGGTATAAAGGATAATGAAAGGGCAGATAAAGCAGCCAAAACTGCCGAGCAGTCACCAGTTTCCGAAAAGAAGATTCCATATACTGACTTAAAACATTGTATAAATCAGAATGTTCGTGATACTTGGAATGAAAATTCCACAAATAAACTCGTAAAACCCACAGTTGGAGAGTGGCATCCTTTGTATAGAGCAAATCGAAGAGATGAGGTGGTGTTGTGCCGATCACATATCGGATACACATACCAGAATTGGGCTTACCTCCTGAACGGTGAACCTTGAATAGAGTGCATACCATACCAGTGTTCACTGACAGTGGAACACATTCTTGTCGATTGTGGCATTTTTTTATGTCAACTGATCGAAGAAACTGTTTAATAATCTACCACCCTCTAAAATATTGGACATTTTTAGGGAATGCGGTTTATATCAAACATTTTGACCATAAGTTTTAAGGATTTTACAAGTGTTACTTTTATCTTTTATTTTATATACATTTTAGCATTTGTACGTTTCATATTTTATCTTGTAGTACTTTATATTTGCATTTATTTGAAAGTGTTTGACTTACTAGGGGTTTTTATGCAATTTATTTTTGAAATTTTTCGAACATTAACCTTTACTTGGCATCATATAACCGCAGTTGTGCTGAGGTGCCGTCAAATGCTAAATACATACTATTAATCAAACATACATACATGCATGCATACGTTCTCGCTTTGCTTTATGAACGTGTAATTTATCACATGTACATCATCATCTTGTAATTTACGAGCCTGTCCACGTGGACATTTAGTCTGTAATTGTTCACGTACATATAATTCGAATACACCAGGAATGGATTATAATACTACAGAGGTGTACAAGAATTTTTTATTTAAAAAAAAGACAACATATGCACGATAGCTCTGTGCACACGCATTTATTACAGCGACACATAGAACCATTTCCAGTTGTCCATTGACAAATTTGTAGGTTATTTTTTTACAAATCTAAAACAGCAATTACTACAGGATTTTAATTAGTTTCCTATATGTCTCGCAGATAAATATATGCTTTATTAAGTCCTGATTATATATGAAAAGAAAAAGAATATAAATTTCGCATTCTTGTATGATTCAGTGTATACTTGATTTTTTTAAATAAACATTGTATACGTGCCGACTTAGGGATGAGCAGACTAACGGACACGTACAGTTACATCTACAATTTTAGTGTTAATTTATCAAGTGCTCACTACGAAACCGAGCATTATTCGAATGACAAAGTAATATATTTTACTAGTATTCTTCCTTCTTTGTGTAATCTACGATATTGAGACAGCGTATTGGTAATTTACGTGTGTAATCTACGAGCTTGAGACAGCGTATTGGTAATCTACGTGTGTAATCTACGAGCTTGAGAGGGCCTATTGGTAGTTTACGTGTGTAATCTACGAGCTTGAGACAGCGTATTGGTAATTGACGTGTGTAATCTACGATCTTGAGAGGGCCTATTGGTAATTTACGTGTGTAATCTACGATCTTGAGAGGGCCTATTGGTAATTTACGTGTGTAATCTACGATCTTGAGAGGGTCTATTGGTAATTTACGTGTGTAATCTACGATCTTGAGAGGGCCTATTGGTAATTTACCTGTGTAATCTACGAGCTTGAGAGGGCCTATTGGTAGTTTACGTGTGTAATCTACGATCTTAAGACAGCGTATTGGTAATTTACCTGACATGTGATATCGAAGTTTAAATACAGAATTTCATGGTGTGTGGGGGGGGGGGGTGTCTGTTATGGACTTGAGTAACATTGTTTTTATTCCATAATCAGAATTAAAACTTAAGAATGCTCAAATATAAAATGAAACGATTAATCTGTCTCGTAAATTACGTCTCGTAAAATACTCTCTGTAAATATAATTCTGCTACCTGATCTTATTGTAAGACAAATCGACCAGCAATGCGATGCAATGTTCCTTTAATATCTCTCAGGAACACGACATTATTTAGAATGTTTGCCATTTGTATGTTGTACATGTTACAGACTCGTAAATTACGGTGTTAATTTTTCGCTCTGTAATTGAAAGGCAGCCATACGAATACGGTTCCTGGAGATCTGCTTGTCCGGAAAATGTTTTTATTTCACGTATATATATATATATATATATATATATATATATAATTTTTAGAAATGTTTCCCATGACTTCAGGCTTTTGTTTTAGGTCAAATACTAGTTTTATTAGACGGTATTTTGTGTGCAGACTCTTAAATTACATTCACAGCTATGACGTTAACCACATGGGAACGGTAACTTACGTCTTGATAAAGACCAGCTTAGTATATTTCCAAACACAAATATTTATTATGTATATAGTTTACTTTACAAGTAAAAAATTAAACAGTGTTTTCCCATCATGTATGGAATAATGATTGTAACAGATATATCGAAGACAGCCTTGATCATGCTTTGCTGAGAATGAGTGACCTGCAAGAAATGTATCATGTTATCATGCTTTGTAATGTCAGATCTGTGATTTTTGTCTTAGAAGTTAAGACATCGATCCAATCACTCCCATAAATACATACATACATACATACATACATACATACATACATACATACATACATACATACATACATACATACATACATACATACATACATGCTCAAGTATATTTTTGTTAAATTTCATACAATGGCATTATATCCAATGTTTTCAGTACATTTTCATACATGTAGGCATTTCTAAATTGATTCAACAGGGGTGTATAGAAGACTCCAAGCTGTTCGAAAGCATAAGTTTAAGATATGTCATGTTAGGATGCGATACCAACGCCTTCAGCACAAAATGACAGCTGTCAATTCAAGTCAGTGCTTTTAATATTGATGCTATGGGGATATATTTAGGAATGACCAATTAGATCTTGTTTTGTCTAAAGTTTAGTTAATGAAACTAAAAAACTCGAATACCTATGATATTTTCCATGTAAATAATTGGTTGGAAACTAAATAACTTTAAAAAAGTGGGAAATTTTGAATTACATCGTCTATAAACAAATATATGTTATGTTGGGCTTTTCTGCAGCTCGTTGATTTACCTCCCTTTAAATGGGTAAATAATGAGTCAGACAAGACGAAAGAACACACTAGAAACTTTGTGTGGAAACAACAACAGAATATTCACTGAGCAACCGAATATTAACTTCACATTCTTCATGTGGTTGTTCTTGCACTTGTCATTCATTCTATTGTTGTTGATGCTACTTATGTTGTTTGTTGTTGTTTTTTTTCTGCTGCTGAAATGTTTGTATTTCGTGTTGGACTTTCTTAAAAAATGCGATTAATGTAACAAATATTGATCTTATATTTTAAGGATTTGACCTTTTTACCTTTAGGTTTTATTTTATATATCTTTCAGAGAATATTTTACGAATATTTCTTGTATCTTTTATCTTGGTGGAGTAAATATGTTTATTTGTACGGGTTTATCTTTCTAAAGATTAAAAATGTATACCTTTATATTTTATAACTGTATTATGCACCATATATCCAGGATTGTGCTGATGTGCTTGTATATCTGTTTAACCACATACATACATACATACATACATACATACATACATACATACATATATATATATATATATATATATATATATATATATATATATATATATATTCGCAGCATGCATGCTGATGTTGCTCGAAGTGTAAAGCATCTTTCGAATTCTACATATTCTGCAAGTTCTTTCACATCTGTCAATTTTAGAGAGATCAAGCATCAAGCAAGGATATGATATGGTTTATTGAAATCCGGAATTCACCTTAGAGTTATTCTTTTAAAAATTATGTAAAACATTAAATCAAAAGACATTGTTCTGTGAAAAAATATCCATCAATCAGCAGTGATCTGTATTTTTTTTCTTCTGTCTTCAGTGCGTCATTTTGTAAGCAAAGTCATCGGTAAAATAATGTAGGTCTAAACATTTTAATTGTCTTGTTTTAAGAAGATATGAAGTCAATACACTTGCTCATCGTGGCAGTCCTACGATAAGTATTTGATATTTGCAACGAAATGTCGTGCGAAGTTCGGAACAGGAATTCGTTCGAAGCGTGCCCTTGACAGTATATGAACAACGCTGTGCTAAAATAAATGCTTATAATGAAACTATACTAATCACCAAACCTACTGTCGGCAATGTGCGTATTATAGTTTATTATATATTTCATACTGAGATATTGAAATATATCAGTGGGAAAAAAAAAATTATATCGACACAGTGGCGATACCACTTTCATCGCCACAGTGGCGACTTCTGGAACTACTTTCTTTCTCCCTTCAGGAAGTATATCTGCCCTTATGTATCTTCTTCAGACCTGTATTTCCATATTGAGGCCTATTTTATTTTGTCTTCTTCTTCTTCTTCTTCTTCTCTCTCTCTCTCTCTCTCTCTCTCTCTCTCTCTCTCTCTCTCTCTCTCTCTCTCTCTCTCTCTCTCTCTCTCTCTCTCTCAGGATGAATAGATCTTCAAATGTGTAAAGACTGTTGACTCTAGCATACATTTATGTAATCAATGAAAAGGTTCCGTCAAGAATAAAAGTGAACCCCAAACAATAAAAACCAGGATTTAAGTATGAACTTTTTTATAATTAGTTTTCCACATGAATCATGGAAATTGTCAGTGACTGAACTTACATGACCTGTTGCTATTCGATATTCTGTGTCACACATACAGTATAGTATACCTGTTACACTCAAAGACAAACGGTACACATTTTTAAGAAAAACTATTGATTACATATAGTAATAAAATTGTTTAAATAGCGATTTTAACTGTCATCACAATAATAATCATGTCTGAAAACGATGGAGAAAACAGCCATTTATTAGTGTCGATTGCAAATTTAAATTAAGTGACAATTGAAATTTGTCTGCAGCGTCTGTTACGGAAATAGACTGTATGCCTGTCAACACACAAAATTCACGTCTGAATGCGAAAATAAACAAAACATAACAACCAAAATCCTTATAAGTAAGCTCACAATCATTAAAATCTGTTGTTTAATGATGTTACGCTCTGAAGTCTGTTGGACCGTTCTGTCATGATGCCCTAGGGTTACACCCCAGCATTGTTCGCTGTATCTATCCGCGCAAAAAAATGTCTGAACGAAAATAAAAATCTCTTCATTGAAGTATTATATGTAGAATCTAAATTTGTAAAACGTCACTGTCCTAAAATTATTGTAAAATTTTGGAACTTCTTTTTATCGATGTAGTAATGCAACTGTTAATCGCATTGATACAAAATGGATAAACAAATACACACAAATCTAAATTTTTTGCCTTAAAAAAATATATAATGAAAAGAAAATCAACGTTTTTTGAGTAGATATAAGGAAATATTTAACTCGTGAAGTGGAAATATTCTACTTCACTGGTGAAATATTTCCTTATATCGACTAAAAAAACGTAGATATCCTCTATATTTTTTTTAAAACGTTTCTCTGATAATTTGTTACTGTTTCTATCACAGCAAACGATCTGATTCTAAAATGAGACATTTTGTTGCATATTTTAAGGAATGCATCGCTTCTTAATATCTTATCAATAGTATACCAACCCTATTATCATTCTTATACATTTTTATGATATGCAAATACAAATAGAAACAATATTTAAAACGCCATGGTTTCGGACGTATTTTTCTTTTTTTAGTGTGAGATATATTGTTATCGTAGCTGCGATAACCTTTGAACGTAAATCTAATTTTGTTGTTGTTGTTGTTGTTGTTCTAATTTAATTGTTTAGTTACATATTACCAACTCGTAGTAGATAAACTTGGAAAAAATTAGGGTTGAAACGGTTAGTACATTTCTTGACCGGTTACCCATAATATATTAACCGGAGTCAGTATAATTTGCCCAAATTTGAATTCACATAAGACAATATGAAACAAATACTGAAAGGGACAAAGTAGTGAAGCTGCTATTTATTTATTTATGTTTTGATATTATTCAAAAGTTAGTAGTAACACTACATTTTTGTGTGAAAATATGTAGCAAACAGATTGACTCACAGTTCGTACGCAGTTTCTTGGAATCCAGTGGTGTGTGCTAAAGATGATCTTCCACATCTAAAACCTAAAGACGTTCAGGCCTATGTCATCAACACAGACGGCAGTCATCGACCAGGAACCCAGTGGGTAGCCGTCTACTTTCCCAACGATCACAGTATTTTGATTCTTATGGATTACCTCCTCTGGAAGACGATATCATTGACTTTATTAGGAAAAAGGATGTAGCTACTCAATTCGATAATGTGAGATTACAAGGATCAGATTCCATTGTGTGTGGACAATATTGTGTGTATTTTCTTCATCAACGCAGTCTTGGATTTCCATTGGAACATTGAATAACTTGTTTTGATCGTGAGTGCTGTAGAAGTGATGATAAAATATACAGATGATTTTGTGAACATGATGGCTATAACTTTTCTTTAGCTCAGAAACGTCGTGTGCATCGATGGCAAAATGACAGTGTCTTTGATCATTGTAAGTATAGTCTGACTCCACAACGTTGTCAACCTTGTAAATACGTTCATTGTTTAAAAATTTGCCAGCTTGTATTCCTGGTTGAGTTAGAAAAGCATATTATTATTTAAAAATGTTGATTTGGAAAAGATGGTGTTGATTTGTTTATTTATCAAAACCAAATTGTATTGAGGTGCTCTTTCACATTCTCTCTGTCAATCTTTGTAATGTTTTCCTTCACGTCCATGCTTCTTACGTATAAAGCGGTGGTTCACCAGTCTTGCCACGGTCTTTAGCGAACAGAGCAACGAGTGACACGTAATAAGAAATAGTGCTAGAGATGGAAGTATTGATACCAACCCAGGCCCTGAATGCAATCAAAGGCTTAAGCCTTAACATTGCTTCAGGGTGGAGCCTACGGACTCAATCTAGAACCACAACTCTTCTACTGATTTGGGAGGAGGATTTCAACGACAATAAGAGAATTAGAAGTAGCCTCCCTCCCCCCCCCCAGAAGGCTGGGACAGAGAGGAAGAACTCAGGATCAACAGCAGCAGCGTACGACGCAGGCTGAACCGATACCGAGTACCGCCCCCCCCCCCTTGAATCCAGGCCAGTACTACCTCCACCTCCAAGAACAACGCTCCCAGCTTAGAAAATGCCTGAGCTGGGAAGCAAACTTCAATGCCACTACCAGCCGTGACACTAGTACAGCAGTGGGCAAGGCAGGGAAGGGAAGAGGAGAGAAAGGAAGAAAAAAAAATACAAGAGGTAATCAAGAAACGGGAGGCCGAAAGGAGAAAACCCCAAGCATGACGCGAAGCAGCAGCGACGCAGCATGTGTTACAGAAGTAGGGAACGTCGACAATACAGCTGGAGAAGAGAGCGATGGCAAAGAAACTTCAACAGAAGCAGCAGTAGCCATCGCCCACGCCCAAACAACTAGTGTCGACGTACCTCTACGACCAGGCTTATGATTGTGGACTGGGTGAGTTCTTTGAGGTTAGAAAAGCAGCTGACAACATCAGAGCCCTAGGGGAAAAGTATAATGGGTGCCAAAATCCCACCAACGACTATGATGTTAAATAAATGGATTGAAGCATGGAAGATCAAGTCCTATCTCGTCACAGTCTGGCCGCCTATGAGAGACCTTGTCGTTGCATACCTAATCGATTCAGACAGCTCGAAGGGCCGCATTAGACATAAGTTTGAGCCGCCCGAATACCTGAGGCCATACCTCACTCCCTTTTAGGGGCTGAGAGAATTGCCTCTATTGCTAAAGGGTTTTCTTTTCGGCTCATAAAACCCAATTCGATAGTAATTCTTTTAATATGCAAATACGATCCATTCGCACACCGTTCCAAAATGATCACTCGATATTACCAAATTAAGATCACAAAAACAAAATTAATGGGTTACATTAACCCGGTACTGATCTAGTTTTTGGAAAATGTAATGCACACTATGTACACCAAATTCTAAAAGTGGTAGAAATTAGGAAAATTTATTAAGCTATTTAGATTTATTTCGATCCCAATATGTTGATAACATACAATTCGTTGTTAAGAACAGCCCGATTTAGCTAACTGGGCAGAATTTGAATTTGAATTTTGTATGTTTGTGGCGTTTCAGCTTACCCCTGTTCCACTTCGTGCCTCCCATTGCCGAGTCCGTGCAGCTTGCCACTCCAGACATATAAATAATCAGCGTGCCGTGCACGCAGTAATGCGTCAGATGGGTTTGCAGTCCGGCAACTCATCTGACGAGTACATTACACACCATCCCATATCGCGCCTCCAATGAACACTCAAAGTGGGGAAACCATGCAGCGAGGGAGCGGTGTGTATTAATTAATTAGAGCGCCGTGCGCACACCATGAACCCTGTAAATAGTGGCTCAGTTCCTATGTACAGGTGTAATTCCAGAATAAGTGTGCTGTGCACGCATTCGGGGTAGCGACGTGAATGTCCGAACGGCCGATATACGTCCAAAATTAAATAATCAATCAATCAATGAGTCTTGTCGCAGTCGACAGCGAAGAGAGCAGCAAGCAACACAAGGAAAAGCCCTAGTGATGGAAATTATACCAGCCCACGCACTGATTGCAATGCAGGGCCTATGCCTTGCAGCAGCCTCAGGTTGGAGTTTAAGGGCTCAGGAGAAGAGGAGAACTCTTCTCCTGATATTGGAAGAAAAAAGAAATTACGATAGAAACCACAGGGAATGGAGAAATTATGATAGGAGCACCAGGGACTGGAGAAAGTGGAGAATGCAGTCACAGAGGGAGCTTCAGTCGAAACAACTGAAGCAGACCCGGATGACAAGCACCCTTAGTAAGCAGTCCATCAGTGACGGAAGGTCACACCAGACATCTCCGCCGCCACCGCCACCACCACCACCACCACTACCGCTACCTGAGTCTCTAGTTGTAGAAACAACGCAACAGGGGACAAGGCGAGGATGGGAAGAGGGGAAACAAGGAAAGAAGGCGGAGAGCAAAGGGAAAAGAAACCCAAAGAGGGAGAACAAGGGAAAGAAGCCCTAACTGTTGCAGTGTCGCAGCCAAAATCTCCGGAGAAGCAGGAATCAAAGAAGACGGTTGGTCATCTAGCCTGGAAATTCCTGCTACAACAGGCAAAGGAAGTTGGAATTGCCGACCTCTGAAACGACCGGGAGAAAACAAAAAGCACGTACAAGACCTCCAAATCATCATCGATGCAATCATGGCGGACAAAGAAGGCGAGAATCAATCAAAGACAGCCAAGGCCCGAGTAAATAAAGCAGCCATAAACATTTTTAGTGCATGCCCAGTAACTCTCGCGGCATTGTATGCACTAATCTTGTCAAACACCACAAATTTGAGAAAGATGAATGCGATGCCCTAACTCTCAGGCAATGGATGTTAGAATTGGACCTTGCTGACCCGATTGACCCAGGAAAACAGAAAAGTCGGTCCAGACGGAGATTCGTGTTCACAGAGTGCCTGAAATCTGCGATGCTGCCGGAGGAGGGGACATAAAATCCCAGCTCGTTTACGGGCTAAGAAGAATGTTGCAATTGCCTAAGGAATTTCACTTTGGCTTGAAAACCATTTTGATAACAACTCTAATAAGTACAGATTTGACACATCCGACCACCGTTCATAAATATCACTTTGAATGAATCCGACCTAATTTAGACAACAGAAATAATAATGGATTACTTGACCCGGTATTCACAAATATGTTCGGAAAATTGGAAGCACACATGTACACTAAATTCTAAAAATGGTATAGAGTAGGAACATTTGTAACTGGTATATACGATCGCAACTGCAATATGTGGCTAGCACACAATTGTTTATTAGGGTCAGCCCGATTTAGCTAACTGGGCAGAATTTGATCATGTACTTTCATGGCGTTTCAGCGTAATCCGTTCCGCTTCGCGCCTCCCTTGCCGAGTCCGTGCAGCCTTTCCTCTCCAGACACCATTTCTAGTTCCAATTAAATAGTGCGCCGTACGCACAAAGTTTTCTGACGCACGTGACCGAATGGCCGCACGGGTCATACATTTTAAATTCAGTCAGTCAGTCTTGCCACCCATCGTTTACTCGTCAACAACTAAACTCGCAAGACTAAGTGAAGCCATGGTGCATACGCACCGAGTGAAACAGCACCTGAGCCAGAAAATTACGGATAGGAAGACCACCATCGTTTTGAAAATGGCGGAAGACCTGGTGGAAGATGTCATGCGCAAAGAAATTATTAGGGAAAAAGAAGAATGGAAAGAGAGACAGCAGCAACAGCAACAGGGGTAACAGCAGCAGCAACAACAACAACAACAACATGAGGGAGGAACGTGGAGTGTAAGATGGAGACAGAGGACTTCTATGGCAAGACGTGGTCATTCTGGAAATAGACGATAAAATCCAGAATAACCAACAAAACAAAACGGCCCTTTTCAGGGCCACCCAGATCTCTTGAATAGACAAACTATTCAATCATTGCCAGTTTTGTATGTTTGTTTATGTTTGTGTATGCCTTTGTCTTCCCAAAAAATAAAACTTTTTTAAAAACAAACTTCCCTTATAAAATGTGTGGTTGTAGGTATAGAGTGTTTGTGTGTATAGTGTGTATGTAAAAACACTCCCTCGCCTTTGTCTTGTGTTAAACCTAGCTGAATAAAGAAAATAAAAAAATTAAAAATAAAAAAAAATCAGAAGAATGGTTTCTTTTAGGTCCACGCGATTTCTGTTAAATTTGTATTCTACGTTAGGGATGTATTCTGTGTGCGGGATGTTTTCCTTCAAGTCGGTGCCCAAAGCATATAAAGCGGTGTATTCGGCAGTTTTACCATGTAATCCTGTAAACATTGTGGTTCTGTTCCTATGTACAGGTGTATCTAATTGTATATACCCTCCCATATCGCGCTTTCAATGAACTCCCATAGTGGGGAAACCATGAAGCGGTGTGTAAATAGCATGCATTGCACGCATTAATGCGTCAAGTGGGTTTGCAGCCCAGCAATCCACTTGACGAGAATCAAATAGTGTGTCAAGCACAGAATTGAATCCTCTAGTGCGTGCTTAGAACGAATTGGAGGTAAATAGATGTACATCGTCGAATGACCGAACACGTCTTTAACCCAAATCAGTCAGTCAGTCGTTCAGTTTTACCATAACATAATATTCAAGCACAGGCCGTCGAAGGAACAGCTAGCGAGTAACACAGACCAAACCTGCTGTGGTGGAAGAGGGGAGGGGGCCACCTGTGGGTTTCCACGGGCTTACACGTGCACAATAACGACCAGCCTACTACTTGAAGTACAAAGTATACAAAGAAGTCAGGGGCGTATACTGCGAATGCGGGGAAGTCTGTCGCAGAAGTGAGCCGACCCATCCCATCCACCAAAGAGAAGGTGCACTATCGAAAGGGACCAGTACACTGGGGAATACCATCGTGACGTGCCCCGCAGCAGCGGGTTAGCAGACCACCCTTCTCGTACGTGCAGAGGTACGCCATCTAGAAATGGAGAGGCCAGCCATTCAACAGTAGCAGCGAAGGGGGACCAGGCTTGCAGCTTCTTAGAAAGCAGCCTATACAGTACCAGGTACCGGACCAGGCTTACAGCTTAAAGGGAAAGCGGACAAGCAAGTTTCTCGAGCCTGCAGTTCAATACGGCTGATTTGAGTCAGCCCGCGCGAAGAGCAGCCCTGAGAGAATTCCACTAGCCCCAGGGCTCTTTATTGGCAGACTGATAAAAAAATGCCCGAATGTATGGGGTTTTCTTTTTTATTTGTTGAAAACCCCTTTTGATTATATTTTATTATAATACAGATTTGACCGGTTTTTAACAACCATCGAAAATATAACATTGAAGTAAGTAATGTGTGCGTGACACTAAATTGAAATGAGTAACTTGTACTCACGGATTGGTATTCCTTTTGTGGACTTATGTACACTATGAATACAAAATTTTTAATTGAATGATTAAATAAATAAAGAAATTTGGAACTGGGCAGAATTTTATTATGTACATTCGTGACTTTTCAGTACTTCCGTTCCGCTTCGCGCCTCCCTTGCCGAGTCCGTGCAGCCTTTCCTCTTGAGACATTCAATTAAATAGCGTGCGGTGCACACAGTAATACGTCAGATGGGTTTGCAGCCTAGCAACTCATCTGACGAGTAAATTACACACCCTCCAATATCGCGCCTCCAATGAACCCTCAAAGTGGGGAAACCATGCAGCTAGGGAGCGGTGTGTATTAATTAAGTAGGGCGCCGTACGACCATTAACCACTCGTACATAGCCGAATGGCCTAAAACGAGGATACTTCAAATTCAGTCAGTCAGTTTTACAATTCATCGTCGATCGTGCGCAGAACTAAGAAGATGAAGAAAAACAAGAATGACAATGCCTTCAATACTGTCAAATAGGGAAGTTAATGGAAGTAGTATGTTTAATATTTGAAGATAATATCAAAGAGTGGACATGCATGGACTTTGCAAAGTCCCAAGGAGCATTGGAGAACAGGGCAAAATGGAGAGAGATTGTCGCAAAGTCATCAGTGGCGCCCCTACGACCTGCCAGGTTACGGGAGAGATGAGATGAGATGTTTAATGGAGAGAGTGGAGCACCTCCTGTGTCGGGTAGAGGAGATGGAATGTTACCCCCACAAGCAGCACTTGAGGAGGGAAATCGCCAAAGAGTTCGTCAGAGAGGTGATGGATGAAGAAATTTTGAAAATCAAGGCAGCCTGGGCAACGAAAACGAGGGTCAAAAAGCAGTCGAAAAGCGAGAGGCAATTCCAGCACCTCAACCAAAATTGGATGAGGGAGCAGGAGAAAATGCGCCAGCGGGCCTATCGTCGTCTCTACCAAAACATCTTGGAGGAGATATGAAAACAAATCTGACAAAGATGTGCAGCCTGCGGTGCCCGACCCTGGAGGTGAGACGACAGTTTAGGGAGAAAAGTAGAAGAAACCCAATAGTCCTTTTCATGGCGACCAGATCTCTAGAAATGAGAGATACTAATTATTTGCCAATTTGTGTTTTATGTTTGGTGTATGTTTTTTGTATGTCTATGTTGACAAGTAAAAACTTAAAACCCCTTACCCCTTCTCTCTTATGTGTTATAGTATGTTTTTGTGTAATGGTATAGTAGTGTGTCTTTAAACACACCAACCCTTGTGTGATAGTATAGATTGTTTGTGTGTAAGGGTATAATAGTGTGTCTTTAAACACACCAGCCCTTGTGTGATAGTATAGTATGTTTGTGTGTAATGGTATAGTAGTATGTCGTTAAACACACCAACCCTTGTGTGATAGTATAGTATGTTTGTGTTTAAGGGCATAGTAGTGTGTCTTTAAACACACCAACCCTTGTGTGCTAGTATAGTATGTTTGTGTGTAAGGGTATAGTAGTGTGTCTTTAAACACACCAACCCTTGTGTGATAGTATAGATTGTTTGTGTGTAAGGGTATAGTAGTGTGTCTTTAAACACACCAACCCTTGTGTGATAGTATAGTAAGTTTTTGTGTAAGGGTATAGTAGTGTGTCTTTCAACACACCAACCCTTGTGTGATGGTATAGTATGTTTTTGTGTAATTGTATAGTAGTGTGTCTTTAAACACACCAACCCTTGTGTGATAGTATAGTATGTTTTTGTGTAATGGTATAGTAGTGTGTCTTTAAACACACCAACCCTTGTGTGATAGTATAGTATGTTTTTGTGTAATGGTATAGTAGTGTGTCTTTAAACACACCAACCCTTGTGTGATAGTATAGTATGTTTTTGTGTAAGGGTATAGTAGTGTGTCTTTAAACACACCAACCCTTGTGTGATAGTATAGTATGTTTGTGTGAGAGGGTATAGTGTGTTTATAAACACCCCTACCCTTGTGTGATAGTATAGTATAGTATGTTTGCGTGAGTGTGTGTCTATATCATCCCTATTCTTTTACATCTATCCCGTTGTTGTGTGATAGTATCTTTGTTTGTATGTAAGTATAGCGTGTGTGTATAAACACTCACACCCTTTTCGTTAGAGTGTAGGGGTGTGTGTTTGAATTGCAATAAAAAAATTTGTAAAAAAATTGCTGGATTGTAGGGGTGTGTGATTAGATTGTAATCAAAAAGCGGTTGCTGGATTGTAGGGGTGTGTATTTTGATTGTAATCAAAAAGCAGTTGCTGGATTGATGGGATATGTGTTGGATTGTATTTAAAAATGTTAACATTACTATTCCCATATGAGTCCATAAAACCCATAATGTTATATTTCCGTTTGAGGCCAGACTACCTTACCCATGTTAAATTCCCGTTTTAGGCCAGACTACCCCACAGTGTTAAATTCCCGTTCGAGGCCAGAGAGGCCCACAAAGTAAACCTACGGGCTAATGTTAATTTCCTTTTGAGTCCAGAGAGGCCCACAATGTAAACTTACGAGCTAATGTTAATTCCCGTTTGTGTCCAGATCGCCCCACACTACTACGATCTCATTCAAGAGCGCTCTAAAAACTCACATCTTTCAGCTACAAGACTCGAGTAAATAAACTTTGCATTATATTTTTTTTATATTACGTTACAATGCGTGCGTGCGTGTGTATATGTTTGTGTCTTAGACATTTATCAAAATCGTGCGAAATTAGTCTTGCGTTTTCTTAAGAATTGTAATCTCGAAATGTCATTATGCATTTGAAAATGATGCATATTGCAACAGTCGTGCAACTCACTTCCGGGTACATAAGAAGCGTCAACAAACTATTAGAACGATCTAAAGGCTAAAGCTTTCGGATATAGATGTACATAATAAGTTTTCTTCAAACATCCTTTAAGCAAATGAAGTTATTTATTCATTGATTTTTGGGTCTACATCCAGGCATATCTCTTTGTAGAGAGTTGTCTGAATGCTCCCATTTTACGTGCACTGCATACGGTTTTGATCGTGACGTATACGCACACTGCACCATTGCGAGAATTTTCCTTTATGATGCAATTAATAATGATGATGATACACCCACTTACAAACGAAGAGAGGATTTTTGCAACCAAAGCAAGCTTTTTTTTCTTTATATGTGTAATACTGGACGGACCTCAAAAGCGAGCCTGTTTTTTTGGGGTGGGGTGGGGGGTGGGGCTGCATTTATCAATGGCGCATTCTGGTGTTAAATTCGTCTATAGTATTCGCACACCCTCCCGTTTGTTTGTAACCACCCCCACCCCCGATTTTAAAAACAAAAAGCATCAAGGATATGAAAATTGCACTAAACTTAGTCATTTCATTCATCAATTTATAATTTCTAACCTGATTATCGCCAGGCGGTCCCTAACACTGTCAACTTGTTGGCGTTTCCAATCAAACGGGATTTTCTTTAGTAACACGGTTGCCATATTTGCATGGGCGAGTCTGTATTTTCAAGCAACAGATGTGATGTAGTTCACGTTCGTTGATAATTTTAATAACTCCGTAAATTTAGGAGTTACATCTCTTTCAACACATGTATGCAAGAGTTTCTCCTTTTTATTTGTTCAGTTTTTTTAGAAATATTCAAACTAGACATTGCAATTTTGGATGCAGATGACACAGTTTTTACTATAATGGACTGTTCTATAAACCAGAAAAGGACAGTGAACAATCTGTCTGCTTGTTTACAAGAGCTTCAGTTTGGTTTGAAACGCCAATAAGTTGACAGTGTTAGGGACTCCGTGGCAACAATAAGGCTAGAAATTATAAATTGATGAATAAAATGACAAAGTTTTGTGCATTTTTCATATTTTTAGTTTTTAAAATCAGTAGGGAGGTACAAATAAACGGGAGGGTGTATGAATACTACAATATCCTGGCTTGGACACAGCTTTCTGGTAGACTGTTCCAGTTTTTTATGGTTCTTGGGAAAAATTATTATTTATAAACATCGATGTTGCCATGGAGAGTGTTTAGTTTCTGAGGGTTGTTTTGACAGGTACAGATGTGATTATATGAAATGTATTCATGGGTGCGAACTGCTATCAGACTCTGTAATATTTTGTAAATAAGGGTTAGTCTAATTTCTCTTCTGCAGCATTTGAGGGTATCCCAGTGTTGTCATTATGTTTGTCATGCTACTCCTCCTGCTGTAGTAATTGCACATGAATCTTGCAGCTCAGTATTAAATAGTTTCCAGTTGGTTAATGTCACTCTTTTCAATAGGGGTCCCAGATATATTCTAGGACTGAGCAACCTAGGGATTTGTAACCATTGTCTTAGAAGTCAAGTGGGCAGGATTTCAAGTTTCTCCTGAGGAAACCCAGTGTACCGTATTTTCCGCCCTATAAGTCGCTCCTGCGTATAAGTCACAGGAGGAGGAAATCCAGATAATTTTAGAAAATTCAACAGATAAGTCGCTCCTGCGTATAAATCGCTCCTGCGCACTTACCGTAATCACGTCTTTGACACCGCCGGCCATTGCATGCGACTTGGTAATTTCCAACTTCGTGTAAGAAATATTATACAATTGTTTAAGAGTTATATAAAAGTCAGTATTACAATAGAAATAGAAAATAAAAGCAAATAAGATTTATAAGTAATATTTATTAAGTAAATAATAGCGCCACTGTTAATTGTTTACGTTGTCGCTAATCCGCGTCAGAAAAACCGTCAAAATCTTCGTCTTCCGTATCACTGTTGAATATCTGATAAATGTGTTCAGGAATTTCACCGCTGTCTTCTTCGATTTCACTGTCGTCTTCTTCACCAATTTTCTGAATGATTTTGGCTTTTTCAAAACCCGCCACAATCGTTCGCACAGTGACAGCCTTCCAAGCAGTATCTACCCATTCTGCTACTTCTCCAAATGTAGCGCACCTCATCCTGCCAGTCGCTGTGAAGCTGTGCTTCCCGTCTGTCATCCATGACTCCCAAATGTTTCGTAACACTGCCTTGAAACTTCTGTTCACTGATATATCAAGAGGTTGGAGCAGTTTCGTCATTCCACCAGGGATAATTATCGGGATGGTATTCATTGATTTCATTTTTTTTTTAACGCCTTCTGTTATGTGGGCTCGCATACTGTCCATGATAAGCATTGCTTTTTCTTTCTTAAAAAATCCATCTGTTCTTTTGCTGTAGCATTGCTGAAGCCAATCGATCATCATCTCTTCATCCATCCATCCCTTCGTGTTATACTTTATGATAACATTTGGAGGAAAGGCATCCTTTGGTTTTGTCTTGCGTTTAAAGATGATCATTGGTGGTAGTTTAGCTCCACTAGCACAGCATGCCAGCACGACGGTGAAACGCGACTTTTCGTGTCCCGTTGTTCGGATGTTTACTGTCTTAACTCCTTTTTCTTCTACGCTTCTGCTCATCGGTATGTCGAATGTTAGTGGCACTTCATCCATGTTGATCAGATGGTCTGCATGGACTGCATGTTCATCAATCGCTGTACTAACGTAACTGCGAAAGTTTTCTAATTTTTCGACGAAGTCATCAGGTAATCGTTGGCTCATGGTTGTTCGAGCCCGGATACACAGTTGATGTCGACGCATAAATCGAAAGCACCAACTTGGTCCACCGCTAAAATCGTTAATCTCGCTCTCCTTCGCCATTGACTTTGCCTTGAGTCGTATTTGAACTGTTGAAAGTCCATGACCTGCAGCACGCTGTTCCACAATCCATTTTCGTAGATTCTCCTCGAGAACTGGCCAACTTGCTTTGCCACTACGATTGGCCTTCTTGGTTTTTTTGGTTGACCTTAACTTGTCTTCTTTTTTACGCCAGTCACGCACAATCTTCTCGCTTACGTTGAATTTTCTTTCTGCTGCACGATTTCCGTTTTCTTTCGCAAATGCTACGACGTTTAACTTAAATTCTGCATCATAACTTTTTCTAGTTGTTGGTGCCATGATAAATGGCACGAATTTAATTTAAAACAAAACTGTATTGACTTACGCTAATATAACAATTTTAAATCATACAACGTTATTGTGAAACTATATTTTCTTAATGCTCCATTGTATGAACGGTACGTATTTATATATCGGTCATTTCCACAACCCAAGCGAACTTCAAAGGCACTTTATACGCTACAGTGATTTTAATAAATTAACGAAGCCATTGCGAATTCACCTAACAATTGAAACTGTTCGCCAGCCTTCCAGTTATTTTTATTAATTACCGGTACTTTGAAGTTCTCTCCATGAAGCCAGTCTTGGCTTAATCCAGAGTTTAAAACTAGAGCAATCATCAGAGGAATTATTCATGCTATGTTATTTTTTTTATAACAAGCCATTGCGAAACCAACCGAAAAAATGATTGTGTGTTTTTATAAACTACTATTGAAGTAAATTATGAAGCGCTACCAGAGGTCTCGGAAACGCTTTACAGTGACATAATTCGTTGTTTAAAATAACAAAATAACCCCAGTTCTGCATGCTGTATTTATTTGAGTACCGGTACATCAAAAGAACATGACGCAATAGCTGGGCGGCAAGTTCAAAGGACTTTGACTAGCAGCTTGGGTGGGAAAATGTGCTGAAATTTATAATGACTGAATTTAGAGACAGGTTTCGGAAACGCTTTACAGTGACATAATTCGTTGTTTAAAATAACAAAATAACCCCAGTTCTGCATGCTGTATTATTTGAGTACATCACAAGAACATGACGCAATAGCTGGGCGGAAAGTTCAAAGGACTTTGACTAGCAGCTTGAGTGGGAAAATGTGCTGAAATTTACAACGACTGAATTTAGAGACAGAAAGATTCTAAGATGTACATGCCGAATAATAAAGGAAATACAATGGCAATCGTTATTTCAATATTTTTTTTATTTATTAATAACAACAAATTTTAACACATATATAACTAAATATTATTTGATTATTTAATTTGATAATCTTATAGTCTAATACTTACGTGTACCGTATGTAAGTTTCCAGCAATTGGCTTGCCGGTATACCGGTAGATGCATTTCGCTAAAGCACAGCATCACTGCGCATCAGTCACAGTCGTTAAAAAAATTTATTTATCGTATAAGTCGCTCCTGCATATAAGTCGCACACGTCATTTTTAAGAAAAAACGAAAAAAAGTAGCGACTTATACCCCGGAAAATACGGTACTGTTGGCTTTGTTTACAGTCATATTGATGTGTGGTGTCCATTTCAGGGTATTGTTGATGGTAATGCCAAGGTGAGGTTTTCTTGTACCCTTTCGAAGAGTTGATCACATGAAGTATAATTCATTGAACTTGGTTGCCTTGATCTGCTTAGTCTAAGTATACAACATTTAGTTGCATTTAATTCCATTCGCCAATTTTCAGCCCACTGTTCAAGAGAAGTTAGATCATGTTGGAGTTGAACGTGGTCTTGGAAAGAATTTGTTAGTCTGTGGAGAAGAGAGTCATCTAGAACAATCTAATTTGTGAGCGCTCATGTGCCAGTTAGTCACTTATGCAGCAGAGGAATAATAAAGGACCCAGCACTGTTCCTTGTGCAACAACGGATTCCACCTTTATAGGTGTGGAGATTTATCTTTTGATGACAATTCTTTGGTATCTGTTTTGGAGGTAAGTACTAATCCAGAGGTGTATGTCGCCATTGATGCCATAGCGATCCAGTTTGGATAGCAGTCGTTTGTGTGGAACTGTATCAAAAACCTTGCTGAAATCCAGTATTACCACATTAACTTGCACTTCATCATAATAGAATTTAGCAAAGTCTTTGACTGACCAGTAGTTTAGACTCACAAGAATGTCCAGATCTGAAACTGTGTTGGAATTGTGTGAATATCTTATGTTTTTCCAGTTGTTTCAGTACATGCTTGCAGATGATATACTCCAGAAGTTTACAGCAGACACATGTAAGGGAAACTGGTTGATAGTTAAATGTGAGATGTCTATTTCCCTTTTTGAAAACTTGAGTGATATTAGCAATTCTCCAGTTGCTGGGCAGAGTGCCTAAGGATAATGACTTCTGCAAAATGAGTGCAAGTGCTCAGTAGCTTAGTCCACCAGACTACCTGACAACAATTTGGCTGTGTCATCTGCACTGATTTGTAGATGATCTATAGTTGGATGCTGATGATCTGGTATAAGAAGTGTTTAAGGGGTTATTTCTTTGGTGAAGACTGATTGTAACTGTTGGTTTAAGATTTCCATTTTGATCTTGCTGTCAGTGTAAAGAATCCTTGTTGTTCGATTGGTGCTGTTTCTATATTATCTTGTTTTCAGGATTTTATGTACCATATATACTCGCGTATAATCAGGGTCCAAATGCAAACAACATAGACCTTGATCTGCTGTTGCATAATGTGCCAGCAGATCAGGGTCTGTGTTGTTTGTTCTACTGATTTGTCCTTATAAACTGCATAGACCCAGATCTGCCGGCATGTAGTTTGCAGTTGGTATCCACTTATACACGAGTATATATGGTATTTCCAAAATGGTTTAATGTTATTTTGGTCCAAACTATTCTTCAAGATGTTTCCTATGTAGTTCCATTCTGCCTTCCTGAGTTCTTTCAGTATGGTTTTCTTACTGTCCTGGTATTTGTGCCAGTCGTCAGATTTGTTTTTCTTTGCCTTGTTACACAAGTGTTGATTACTTTTTATATTTTTTCTCAGCTTTTCATCCCTCCAGGGTAGATTAAATCTTACGGATATCATATGAGATGGTAGCATTCTGTTTAGGATGTTGATCATGCCAGCATAAAAACTTTCCCACATGGATTCTACATCATTTGAGTCAGTGAAATTCTGTACAATTTAGTTGTTTAAGGATGTTACTTTTGTCTTGATTTTTTTCCCATTCATCTTTTTTATAAATGAAAACATTCATGGATTTGGCATTGTTATTAATTGGGTGTATATTAGTATCTACAATTATCATGTCATGGTCTGAGATTCCTGGGATGGTCTGACAATGTTTAATGCATGATGGAGATCTAATGTGTTGTTAAGCCTTGTTGGATTTTTCAGTATTTGAGTTAGCAAATGTTCATTTGTGATATCAAATACTGTCTGGTCTTATTTGGGTTCTGAGGATCTTGGTCTAATGCAGTATTTTTCCCAGTGAGAATATGGTAAGTTCAAATCTCATACTAGGATCACATACCTATCCATGAAGTTCTTTGGCAGTTTTGAAAGTGACTTTCCCAGTTCCTCAGTCTCTTGCAGTTCAGAGCACATTGGTTGGTAATATGATCATGTGTACATAGATTTGGATCCCTTGAGTTTCACCTCAACCCAGATAATCTCACAGTTAGCATCCATCTCTGGGATTTGGCAGACTGTGAATTCTTCTCTTGTGGCTATAAAGACACCACCACCATCTTTCTGTCTGTCCTTTCTATGGATCTGATAGTGTTTGGGGAAGAACTCACTGCTTTGGATATTGTCATTTAACCAAAATTCATATTCTGTGATGACATCTGGTTTCATATGATGTTGCACAGCATGCTCCAGGTAATGTTTTTTTATTTTTCAGTGATTGGCAGTTAACAATGAGAGTTCATAGATATTGCTGTTTTTGGTTGATGGTTTTGGGATGTTTGTGAGGGAGCATCTGTTAATGTAGAAGTATTTTCTAAATAATAAATGTGTGATCTGTGCTTTATTTTCTTTTTGGGTGATGAATGACTAAAGTGGGTCATATTTTTGGTGCTACTAAACACATCAGAGCTGGATGATGAATTCAGGGATGGCACTTATGATATTGTACTGGTAGACAAAGCACTGACTGTGTTGGAAAGTTCTAATTCAGAGGAATGAAAAGTGAAACTGTCTGTGTTTGAGTGTAACACTTGCAGTATATCCATGGCACATTTGGCTTCAATAGTACACTTATTTTGCCTTCACTATAGTCTAGGTATGATGCATGGTCCCATATGTCACATCTGTCACAATATATGGCATTATGATGGGACCATTTTAAAGGGTGCTCACAAAAGCCACATCTGTCAAAATACATGTATATGGCATTATGATGGGACCATGTTAAAGGGTGCTCACAAAAGCCACAAGGGTATATTGATTGAGGACCTGGATTTGTGTGAATGTCACCACTCAGTAAAAGGAATAAGGCTAGCATTGTACGGAACCTTTTCTCATCACTTGTTGGCAAACAGAAATGACATATACTAACCTTTTCTTCTCGTGTTTTAAACTACAGTGTAATATGTGAACCTATTATGCAAGATCATGTTGCACTGTCAACTTCATTTGCAAACAATATATGTTAATTTCACAAAATGTTTCTTAAAGGGTTAGTCATTTCCATCATTCTGCTGCATAGGGCCACACAGAATGAGTAATGGGATAAGAACAAACATTTGGAGGGTATACATAATGTTGTTTCAACAGAGGTGCATCCAAGAAATACAGAAATCAAGTTTGAACTGTTTCTTGGCATGATTTCTCCAATTTAAATGTGTGTGGGGGTAAGCAATTAGAAAGTATTTTTAGAAATATTGAAAAATAAATGGTTCCACCTAATTTTTTAAAAATGAACAGAGTATAAGACTCCTGATTGTGCAACAACACAGTTATAGCTTCATTTTCAGTTTGGAAAAGGAATGAAAACTATGAGTTACATTTGTTTGCAGCTGTCAGAGGCAAAATGTTTCATCCTTATATAAGAGAAATCTATAATATAGTTTATTTTTTATTAGTTAAGTGAATACAATTTTCTTATACATTTGGACAGAAATATGTCATAAAATGCTTGGTGAGCAACATTTCTGATGTTAGAAAGTTTAAAAGAGTCTCAGATCAAGTTACATATGGAATACGCAGACCCTATTAGAAATGAGTGTAACTTCTGATTGAAATATATTGAATATACTGATTGGGCAATATGCAAGGACAGCAACATTTAGTCAAGTCATGTAATTGTTTTGTATAGCATAATATGAGTGTTCACCTGTGCAGTGAAATTGTTTCTGCATTATGTGATATTAATTTTGATGAATAGTGAATATATATTTAAAGTAAAGAAAAATTATTTTCATTGCTTTCTTTTTTGTTGAGAAATTTGTATTCTGTGCTGATGTCCTCAACAGAGTAAATCATTACAGAAGCAAGAACTAGAAACTGGAAATGTAAGTGTTTCAACTGAACCACTGTGCAGATGAATCGGATATGCATTTACAATAAGAGCTTACTGTTAGGTCTATTATTCACTTATTCACTCTTATATAAAGATGAAAAACATATTATTTTAACTGACTTAATTATAATCTCATTCATTTCCTTTACTTTACTGATAGTTGACATATTTGGTTTGACACCTAATTTGCCCCAGATATTAAATGTATTTGATACAGAATTTCATAAAACTTATGTAAGGCACATAATTAGCATTTTTCTTTGTTTTTCTAGATAACAATTGAATAACATAATCAATACTGGTTGGAAAATACTTATATTTTTAACAAAATGGCTTTACAATAACGGACTTGTTGGACTGACACATCTCACTTCAGTCTCGGACTAAGAATACCATATATATACTTGCTTGTAAGTCAGGTCCAACTGCAAACTGCACAGACTTAGATCTGCTGTCGCATAATGCATGGCAGATATGGGTGTATGCAGTTTGTTAGGAGTAATCAGTAGAACAAACAACATTGACCCTGAGCTGCTGGCGCATTATGTGATGGCAGATCATTTTCTATGCTGCTTGCAGTTGGACCCAACTTATAAGCCGGTATATACCATAGTGCAAATAAAATAATCATTGACATTGATTGTTTGGGTTTGTTTGTTAGGACATGGTTCATATAACCTTGAGAAATCCTTGAATTTGAGGGTTTACCTTGAAAACTCCATGAATTTAAGTAAAAAATTGGTTTTATCCTCAAAATGTTATTGAATTTGTTGAAAAACTCCTTGAATTTTGCCAAGCACTCCTTGAATTTAACTGTGGGAATACAACAAGTTAAAACTGAATAAAAACATTTAAAATTAATAATTTTTGCTATTTACATATTTCCCCCAAATAAATACTAAATAAATAAGTAAAATGGGATATAGTTGGGCGTGTCAAATGATACCATGATACCTGACACCATGGGCGTCCGCAGGAATTTTTCCAGGGTGGGGGTGGTGACAGAGCCAAAATCAAAGTTGCTATATATATACAGCACAATGATTTTTAAAAATTCGGGGGGGGGGGGGGCGGCAACTGACTTCTTTGTCTTCCCTCCCCCCTGCTGATGCCCATGCCTGACACTGGTACTTACCAGATCTCTTTGCTGTAGTAGCACTCTAATCACATTTGCAGCAGGATGACTACCAGTAATTCAGTAGGGAATGTTACATGACATGGAATGAGCTGTGTTTACAGTTCAGAAGGGGAGCGATACCCACTTTACACTGGAGTTAAAGCATTTACAGAAGATAAATACAAAGGTACTTGCAAGACATGTTACAAAGTTACTGACATTTCCACCATGGAAGAAAGTGCATTAAAAGTTGCACATAAAAGGTGGAAAGCACAAGAGAACCACATTGCTAAATTTGTCTGCCATCACCTTGCACTCATTTCTCAGAGCATCGTCAGCTTGATGAATATCCAAGTTTGTATTAGTTATGTATGTATTAGTTATGTGTTTTTTCTTACTCCTTTAAAATTTGGTCTTGTCATAAAAAAAAATGGTTTTGTTAACCTTATTATCCCCAAACTTTAGTAGGGGATATTGTGATACATGTACTCTCTGTTGTCCAGTCCATCAGTTCATCCATCTGTCCATTACCACATCTAAACTTAAAGGCCTTGGAGGAAATTCATGAAACTTTGTAATTATGTTACCCTTAGGGTAAGGATCAGCAATAGGGGAATCATTTTTGACTCCGACCACTGGTTCTCTGGTATGAGGTCAAAGGTTAGATGTAAAACAATTTAAATTATGATGACATTTTCAAATACTTTCTGACCAAACTTAAATATGCAGTTATAGCAGTTATATATTTGACAAATTTTGCATCATGAATGCTCTGTCACTTTCTGTGTGTGCATGTATGTGTGTGGGAGATTGGAATATACAGTAAAAGCATGGGGATTTGCAATGACAAACCATTGCATTTTCTCAAAATTAAATGCATCTTGGAGAAAATTTAAACTGATTTTGCACAAAAAAATTCAACACAAAAAAATTCAACAAGAACTTAAGGAAATCAGGTACACAAAGTTTGAAAGATAATTGGTAGACATTACCATGAGCATGATGGACCAAAGAAGAAAAACTGACTAAATATTTTGCAACTTAACAAACAAGAAATGTTTCTGTAAAAATATGAATACTCTCATAGTCAGTGATGGAAAGGAACCTACTGAAGATAAAGATATTTTAAAAGAAACAAAAAATGTTTACCAAAATTTCTGTTCAAGAAGAAATGTTGAAAATTCAAATTTGCTTAAAATGTTTGATCACTCTGGTATTTCTACCAAAAACCTTTGGAAGGAGAAATAACAGTGTGTACAAATTTGAAAAACATCCAAAGTCCAAGATGTTAAAGTTTTATTTGCAAGTTTTGAAAACATTCTATGGACACATCTGGGCCATTCCTAAATTTGAGTATTTATTGTGCAGAGATACTGACTAAAAAATGAAACATATTTAGCCATGAACCAAAAACTGGTCGGTAAAACTGTAAATTACAGTTACTCTAAAATAAGAGGTTCAAACTGATACAAATAAAAATAAAGAAAACAAAAAGAAATAAAGTGTAATAAAGTGTAATAAGAATAAAGTGTAATAAAGTGTAATAAGAATAAAGTGTAAAAAGAAAAAACAAGACATCAAATCATGTTGGTTCAGTGGTTGTCCGTTTCAGACATTGTAAATTCTCTTTTTTCCATTTCTCTTCAGAGCTATGACTTCACCATGATGGCAGATGGAATGGATGACCCAGACATAGAACACAGTTCAGATTTCAAGCAGGCCTTGAAACTTGTGCTGAAACAGGAAATTCATTTTTTGGTAATATATGAATGAAATTCAACATTGTTCATTTTGTAATGATTGTTCACCAACTTCAGACAACTTATATAATACATTCTTCATAACCATTAAGATGTTGACATGGGATGGAATAAAGTGGGAAACTGAGCCCCCCCCCCTCCCTTCCAGGGTGTTCATGTATCCTTGAACAGGGATCAAGCCTAGAAATTTTATTTCTTTTTTAGTGGGGGTGGGGAGGAGGTATCCATGCTTATAATTCTCCTAGAATAAGTGAATTTGTATTTTTGGTCCTTTCTTCAGTGTATCAACAAAATGGTAATTATAATTATTTTATGGCTAGAAATGATGACTGCTTCAACAGGTCTTATATGTTCATTTAAAAGTAGACGTGAATGCTATATAAAGTCAAACCTGTCCCAACGGTCACCTTTATATAGTGATCACCTGATCACAATGGCCATTCTGATCCCCACCCCCTACAAGTTTCCTGTATTAAAGTCATGTATATAAGAGTCAACTGCTTTCCATAGTCAGCAGCCAGATGTTTCCTAACCAAATAATGGTTTCTCCCTGCTTTAAGCTGTCATTGGTGCATTTCAACAGTGACTGTTCTATACATGCAGATACAACTTTTCAGTATTCCAGCTAGAAATTTCTAGGAGGGGGACGGTTGGGTAAGCGGACTTCTTACCATAAAGATGCTTTTTGGCAAGAATTGGCCATTGTCAAGATTTGCGCTGTTGTAATGATATTTTTTATTTCATAATGAAAATTTATTTTTATTTTTTCTTCTCAGATTGTAATAAAACGAGTAGAATTTACATATGAAATGAAGCAAATCAAAACTAGCATTGGGGACATATGTATTTTTTTAATAAAGAATCAAGATATAAAAAAATGTAAAGTTTACAAATTACAATGTGTACAGTGGACTGATTACTTTGTACACATAATCATTTAATGGTAACATGACATAATAATCAAAATCACCACAAAAAGGAAAATTTTTGCCTTTCTTAATAAATTTTTTTCATAAAAAGACAAGCAGACCTTTTGTACAATAGTAATAGCATGATACCAAATAAAGAACCATCGTTATGTCAATTATACATTTGGACAATAAAAAATCATTTCAAAAGAGTCTTGCATATTCAATACATGTGTGTTTAGGTGTCATTTATACCACACAAAGTCATCTGACATGGAGCATAGTATTTAACAGCCCCAATTGTAGCTTAGCAATTAATTAACAGTGGAAGTTTGGTAATTGGACAATTTATAAATATATAATTTGAAAATCCTGGCTTGGGAAAGGTGTCATTCATATCACATGAAGCCATCTGACTTGGAGGATTGTATTTAACAGCCCCAGTTGTAGCCAATCAGTTAACAGTGGAAGTTTGATGATTGGTAATTGTCCATAAAAACTTAATGCAAATTTATTGCTACAAGGAATAGCAATGTGTCAAATTGTCATGATTTGAAGACTAATCACTCTCTCTCTATCTTTTTCTCTGTCCAGGATCTGGGGGGCCCCTAAAACCTGAAATTTTTGTCAGTGATTTTGGGGTTGGGGTGGAGTTGGGTTGGGGGCTAAACTGCCAGTCCAACCCTGCCTTGAATTCTTGTGATGCTGTAGTCATTTGTCTTCAGCAATTCTGCATGCAGGTCTCTCTCTCAAAGGAATATGAGGGTTCAGTAAATTGTATTTCAGTTACCCCTCTACCTAAATCCATCTCTTCTGCTACTTGTTCCCTCCTCTCAGTTATTCTCGTGATTTAATTTTACATCTTTTCACAATCATGGTTAATTTAAAATAATGAAATTCGCTTTTAGTTGTAACTCTGTATTTTTCAGCTCATTTTTCAGCAATCACTCACAACCTACTCTACTATCTCTCTCTCTCTCTCCATATTGTGATTGTAACCTATGGTTTATGTTATTTTTTTAATATCCATGTAAATATATTAATATACGTGCAGCTAAGAACATCATTGCATTTGAAGAGAACCACATTTACCAAGATAATTTGATCATTCCTATTTTTTTTTACGATTGTGGCTGCATATGAAACTTCTTCATACAATATACAGTATTGTTTATATAGTATTTTTTGGAAATATTGCATGTATTGTGAAAATATGAGTATGGATTTACATGGCTTCAGCAGTTATGAGCACAGTCTTACATGAATGCTCTGTCTGTCTCAAAACAGTTTGATGATTTAATACACTGCTTTTTCATTTGATGTTTAGCTGATAACAAAATCGCTAGTTCATGATATTCTATTTTTCATAATGTTGAGATGGCGAGGACATGCTCATACTGCTGCATCCACCAATGACACATCTCCCTCCTTCCCATGCTGAATAATGCATGCAATCAGAAAACAATCTAGAGAAACTTCTCACTTGACAATGGTTGAACAATGGTGATTTGCAATATGGAGTTCCCCAGTGACGTCAGACGGACTTGAGTCAGAGTAACTGCCGAAGTTGTACATAGCCTAGAGTGAATATTCATGACATACATTTAAACCTAAATATCTTTATAACTGTTGATTGCATCAGGTCAAAATGTTCAGATATTGCATAAATCATCATACTGAATAATTTAAGGTATATGATATGCGAGCTTTGGTTATTCCTTAAGAATCATACAGGGATACAGAGACCTTTTGTATTTTCATATGTACAGGGTTCGCATGGTCATTAAAGGTCATTGAAAGTCATTGAGAAATGAACACCTCATTTCAAGGCCTTGAAAGTCATTGATTTTTCACCTAGGTCATTGAAAGTCCATGAATTTGAGAGATTTAGTTTAAAAATAAGATATGATGGAAAATTTTGTTTTTGAGTTATTTATTTCATGTTGTGCTAGGATTGGAAGTACAGTTTGATTTTTTTGTCATCTACTAACTGTTTTGCCATTATCAGAAACTATGGGAAGTAATCAAACTTTGTGCATGGCGTCCCTTTTTTATCAGGTAATTTATGCATGCACACTCTTTCACTTCACGTGTTTCCGCTAAGCAAGAATGGATTATTAGCAACAGAGTCTTTTTAACGAGCAATCTTTGCAAAGTGCCTGGAAAGTGCACATTCAGCAATAGTTGGCTTATAATAAAGTTCAGACATCAAATAATTTATTTTAATATAGGGTTTGTGTATCGTTTATGTGCAGTAATTAAAATACAGGCAATTTAAAAGCAGAGCGCAATTTTCATTTCTTTTCTCAAACAATTCAGCACTGAGAGATCTTGTGCTACCAAACTATACAGCACTTTAAGGTTAAGTGGCTGAGAAAAGATGCTACCTTGAGATACAGAGTGCTTCGCATAGTGGGCAAGAAAAATATCAATATTGCATGAATGGGCATTGCTGCCCAAAGTTGAAACTTATGAAAAAAATGAGCCTGCTGTTTTGATGTCAGCTTTCATAGAGTCAGCACAAACGTCATTTAATTATTTGTCATTGTTTCCGTCTGCATCATAAAAACCAGTTGCAACTTTTTGTCAGCGGGTTCTACAAATTCAACAACTGACAATGGGGGTGCAGTTTCAGTGACAAGTTTCATGCAGAGCAGTGATGTGATGAAGGCTGACATATTATGGATGTCAGCAGCCTTTTCCAGACAGCAGACAAACTGACAGATGAAACAGAAGAGAAAGGGGCAATCACACTAATGTCTCAGTCCAATGGACTCGGAAGAAAAGAAAAAGAAGAGCAAATGAAAGTACTAGAGTTGCAGCTGGAGGAGAAAGTACAGCAGCTAAAGTGCAGTGTTTAATATTTACAATGACTTTATTATCATTTGCATTTCATATTTCATTATATCTGTTTATATCTTACATTTATTTTTGTTTTGTGTATTTAAAGTAGTAACTGGAAGTAGAACACTTGATATTGAGAGTAGTCATTGAAAACTGAAAACTGATCATTAAAAAGTCATTGAATTTCAGTTCTCCTGATCTGTATGAACCCAATAAGTAAGACCTAAGATTGAGGTAGGGACCTCAGAGGTGCAAAGCATATACATTACTGCAGTGCTGTCCAGGACACATTTTGCAGCTGTTATCTAATTCAACCAGTATTTGATACTTTTTTCAGCTGAGAAGACTATCAGAGACTGGAGAGGAGTCCCTTGTAATAACAGCCAGCTTGGGAGATGGAGAGGTTACCCAGATAGGATCAGGGAAGGGGAATGAATACCTTCAATTCAAGAAACTGGAAGAACTTAAAAAAGATTTCCTGTCATTTTGTAGAGGTATGTACCTTCATTGTCAGGGTGCCATGGTCACTCATAATCCAAGGGTCACAGGTTCAATACCCACCTAAACCAGGCCTGGTCAGCTGCCTCAGTCTGTCCTTGGGAAAGATGCTTAGCTCCCATTTCCTCAGCATGATATAGCCAATAATGTGTTGAAATGCTTTTTAAAAACACAACCACACAACCAATGAAGTCTGATTCAGTTTACTTCTTGTTGTACTTCAATCAATTCTCATCAATTCAATTTCCATTATATTGTAGCCATCTGCATAATGCTGATGGACTACATTACCATGGTGCTGACTATGGATCTAAGAATTCTACTCCAGATGCCAGATTTATGACCTGTACAGAATATTCTGACAACCGTGAAGGTGATTGGAGAAAGTATGGGTTCTGTGGCTGATAGTTTTCATCAAAATTGGCCAGTATGCAGGAATATATGCCATATGAAGTATCAAAAATGTTTTTCTATACAGGTTAATGAAGAAAACATTAATGCCCAACAAAATTTAACATCAGTGTATTGTTATGCAAACTTACAGTATTTAAAAATAGCGGTCATGTTAAAAATAGAAACAGTTATCATCAAATATTAGGATACCTCTGCTCACAGGGATAAATGATAGGTTGGTTCACAGCTCACAGGATAGATTGGTTCACATCTCACATGATAGATTGGTTCACAGCTCACTATGTTTAATATTCATTGAAAGTATCACCAGTCTATCATTTATACTTGTGAGCCAGAGCTGAGGTTTCTGAATGAAATCTCATTTCCATCATTAAATGGATACTTGAGAGGAGGTGCTTGTGTTTGAATAATAATTTCTCTTTAAGAATGGTAGGCCAGCTTGGGAGGATGTTAGTGAAAAAATTTGGAAGTATTTTCAAAAATATAAAGTATTTCAGTGGCATTGTGCTGAAAGTTGTACTTGGATGCAGTTAAAAATGGCAGACTTGCCGACTCTGTCCTTTATATACCTAGAAACTCTGTGTTTCTGTGAGTATTAGAAATGAATTGTTAGAAGCTATGATCTGTTATGTAGAAACAAAACTTTTGAAGCATTGGCATACCCTTTAATTCAATGACAGGGTTGTCTAAATCTGTAGTCTGCTTGAATTTTTCTTAAAGATTTGCAGAAAGATGGACATGACCACTATTAGGATATTTTCCAGCCTGTTACTATTTGTATGTGTTTTTGCAAATGATGTACACAAACCTATCTTCTGTAAAATCTTCTTGCATGCATATGAATTTATATGCAGACAGTCTCCATAGTACTTAGATATTTTGTATGCGCTGGTCTTAAGTCAGGCGTATTATGTTATGGCATTACCTGTCCTTCCATTAACATTTGCTTGTCCTGCCCATAACTTTGTAACAGAGAGATTTTCTTGAAACTTTGCCCAAGTATAGACCCTTATTAGAATTTATTCATGTATTTATATATATATATATATATATATAGATATATATATATATATATATATATATATATATATATATATATATATATATATATATATATATATATATATATATATATATATATATATATATATATATATATATGTATATATATATATATATGTATATGTATTTATATGACCCCAGGTCTTTAAGTTGATAACAAGGCTAAGCTAGGCACATGCAATCGGGTAAATCACGGTATTTGGCCCAGATGTGTTGCACATAGGGGTCAAATTTCAACTTCACAGAATTCTGTTGAAACAACTTGATCTTGGAAGTTCAACACTTTGAACCTTTGAAAATGTAATGGTTTACTGAAGAGAAAATGGCAAGTTTATTTTTTTCTTGTTTGCTGGAGGTAGAGTAGGTTCTGGTTACGGACACTACAGGGTGAATATAACAAGCAAAGTCAGTCATAGTTTTCACTTGAACATTTAATTTTTTGTAATATAACAAACTTGAACTCATAAACAAACAAAAATAAAAACTTTTATGTGACTAGATAGGTCATAGGTGAATAAAACCTTACTCTCTCTTCAACACCTGCTGAAACACTATTTTAACAGAGCATAACTTTATTAGAATATACTAACAAGGTCAAGGGAATGGAAAATATTGCTTTGTTATTGTTGTTTGAACCTATAGGCAATAATCAACTGCATGTTCTAGTTCCAGAACTGCATATGAAAAAAATTAAATTAATGTACCAGACAAAGGTCCAAACAGTTACGGTCACTACATAATTCACCAAATGAATAAACTTATTTTGACATGTTCTGCGTAAATAATCTCTTTCATTCCTTTATCATTAAACAGAAATTGAAAAAGATAATTAAATCTTGGAAGATTGGTACATTTGTTATTAACTAGAGCCCATTAACAGTCTTGCAATACTGAAATTATGAACCTTTCATATCAAATTATAACGACAAGCTATCAATATAATGCTAAACTTATGAAATTAAGTGTTTAATGAATACATACAAACAATGAAACAATTCTCAAAACATTTCCTGTACAATGATATCTTCATTCAGGTTTACAATATGGTCACTTGATCATGTTGCGGGAAGGTTACGGACACTACCGCGTATTGAGTAACATCAAATATAGAAAAGTAAAAAGTAACACAGTGAAAGTACTTGTCTTCCATGTCAAAAATCACTTTTTATTGATAAGTAGCACATTTAGTACTAACTTCTTATACCTATTAGACAGGTGTAGACATGTACATAGTTCTATGTATTATACAGCACCATCATTTATGGGAGCACAATGTATGTTCTTACAGACTTTCTCCACCATTCTCGTTTGATCTGTTTGGATTTGAATGACAAACTGAGGTGTTTCTTTAGCACTGTGTTTGTCCCAGAGTGGCCCCTCTTAATTACAGCTCTACGAATGATGTTATATGCATTCCTTTTGTCGCTCTCTTTTGCTGTTGGCTCTTTCACTTCAGTTAGACTTTCCTGAATTCTTTTAAGTATTGTGTCTGCTACTTCAATTTTTCTTCTGCATTCTGGACTTGCAATAACATTCTGTTGTGTGAGACTGTTTGAGGTAGATGGAGAGTTAATCAAATGTTTTAATACTTCAGCTTTTCTCTTTGGAGTTTTTGGAAGAGCTGATTTCACTTTCCTCAGACTTCTGTACTTGGAATATCTGGAAGAAAAGATATTCCCATCTTGCTGTGACAAACTGGCAAGATCTAGTTCTAAGTTGTTTGACGAACACTGCTCACTTCCTTTCAGTTGGACTCTCAATCTCCATATTTGGGATCTTTGAACAGCTGTTTTCTTTTTCAGAAGTGATGTTTGTCTCTTAGTTTTCAGCTGTTCTTCTGGGGTATTGTGTGTTCTGTCTGCAGACTTATTGTTGCCCTGCAATAATGTTTTCTTGTTTTTGACCTTTTCTCTGTACCGTTGCATTTCATTGCATTTTCTCTGTTTAAGTAATTGTAGCTTCTCTCGACAGGACTTGGTTGTTTCTTTTTCTTCTTGCCTTGCTCTTTTCTTTCTTTCTCTGTCCCTTTCCTTCAATTCTTCATCTCTGGATTTGTCTGATTTTTGTTTTGCCCTCCAGGCTTTCACTTTCAGGGCATTTTTTCTTCTTTTCATTACATCGTCTGTTTCTGTTTTTTTCCCTCTCAATATATCCACCAGCTTCATGGTTTCCAGATAGTTTGGATGATCTTAAATCCATACTGGATACTGTTGAGGAAAAACAACAACCTAAATTAGAAATCTATAACATTATCAAACTGAAGTTGTGCCTTTACATAGTGCTTCTGCATTACCAGTTATTAATATCATTAACCTGTGTCATGTGTAACCAAGAGGTTATTACTTGCACTTTCGTTTGCAAATATTTGTGTCTACTTATTAATATAATACCAACCATGTCAAGCTTTTTAATAGACTTCTCAGGATTTGTAGGAATTAAAACATTTTACTCATCAAAACCCTTTTGCAGAAAAGAAATCTTGTTTAGGTAGGGCTTTTATGTTAGTATGACCATTTAAAACATACATGTTTACAATGCGTAGTGTCCGTAACCTTTTGTATCATATTAACATCATCGATATGTACACATATTTGAAACCCTTTAGTGTCAGTTAGTTTGTGCATATATTGAAAACAGTCATATATTAGTCTGAAGGAAAGATTGAAAGTGTACCAAATGGGGAAAAATAGGACATAATTACTTTTATTCTAACTTTTCATTAAATCTCGCTATTTTTAATTCAATAATCAAAGAAAATTTAATTTTTTGCAAAAAGTATTGACTTAAGTATTTAAGATATGTATGATAAAGGACAGTTTAACACAAAAAGTGCTGCATTCAAGCATGATAATGACATAAAACATTAATATCTCATTTGCCTAATATAGGTTACGGACTCTACAGAAAATATTGGTACAGTATTTCACTTTCATACTCACCATTATTTCAACTTTGACATAATTTCTTGTCGGTAATGATGTTGAGGAATCCCTCCATGCTTCTAAGTGACTCGGTTGAAGCCAAGGCTGCTGGAATGTACTACTTGGATGCAAATACAAAGGACTTATTTTTCTTTTTTGCAGACGAACAATTAATGATGCAATATTGCATAAGGAAATTGTTGCATCATCCTGTAACATGGAATATTTTCAGCCAAAGATGATGCAATACTAATGATATGAAAAGTTTTAGTTTGATATGGTTAAAGTTTTGAAAAATGGCTCCAGAACGATTTAATATTTTTTCAGGTTACAGACACAACAGTTTTTTGTAGTGTCCGTAACCATGTTTTGTCCATCAGGAAATTTGTAATGAAAAATATATTCATGACTTGTATATTTTTGAAACCATACCCACAGTATGTATAACCAAAATTAATAAAACTGTTGTGAGTGTCTTCAAAATAGGAAAACTGTGAGTGGTTATGGACTCTACAAATTTTTCCGCACTAGGTTTTATTTTGGTGGATACTCCATAAAATAAAATTAACACTCCAATTTGACATTTCTTTGGTTTCTGCAGCATTTATAACTATAGTTTAACTTTTATATATGAAATTCATTAAAATAATATGAAATCTTTCCTGATAATTACAGACATAACTAGAAGAGGGTAACAAGAATATAAAAAAGCATAACGAAGTACAGGTTCCACATTTTTATTCATATATCCACCAATTTTCTACCTTTACTTTTGACAAATACATTAAAATTTTTGTGATGAAATTTTCTGTAAGAATACTGACAACACTCTGTTCTACTAATACAAGGAAATACTAATATTCTTTGTTGAAAAATGAAATATTTTTCAGTGCAACAGCATAACGGTAAAAAATGACCATTTTGGGGGTGTATTCACAGGTGATGGAAAAAAATGTAATTTTCGAAAAGAACTGAAACTTGGGAAACACCTTCAGCATGCACCCCCATATGTTTCTGGACATTAAGATTGTATTTGAGGCCACAACTGTGGCTTCTATGCTGATATAACATGTAAAAGCTGCAAATAGGCCAAATACCGTGATTTACCCGAATAGCAATTGCATCATTGATTGTTACCACTGAACATGTCCAGAAGCAAAACCATGATGAATATTGTTGTGTTCCATTGTGTAATGGAAATGCTAGAATCCATAAAGACTTAAGCTTCCAATATGTTCCATCTTTGAAGAAGAAGGAACTATGAAATCAATGGAATGTTGCTTTATGTCATGATGAGGGACTGCTCATCAAAATAAGGAATGCCATTTTAGTTGGTTGATCAGCAGCTATTTCCTTTAAAAAATTAAACTTTATTTATGTTATTTTTCATGTAACAATGAACAATCAGTCCAAGAACAGCCAATCTGGTTTTCTAATACTAACTCGGAACTTGCTTATATTCTTATTATGTTGAAGTTAATAATTCACTCACCCACCCACCTTGAAAACTGCATCTCTATTACTAAGATTACAGTGGGAAGTGAAAAAATAAAGTAACCTCAATGAATTTATGTTGATCAGCATGTAACTTTTCATAATGGGTGTTTATTGATGTTGGTGTCAGTACCTTACCAGGTTAACATATAATAATAATAATAATCTTCATCATCATCACCATCATGTCACAGTTGCTGAAGGTAACATATTTAGCACATGTTAATTGGTATGAACTCATAAGAAAATTAAGAAATTGTGAATTTGTTGTAAAGTAGATTATTTCTCTACTATGTATAAATTGTTATGAATGTAGTTCATCCTCTCAGAGCTCTCTCTAGTGAGAGTCCCTGCTTCCAGGACCCTCAGGTACTTTTAAGTGTTGTTCATGATAGGGCTTGTTTGATTCTTCTCAATTTGTAAAATTTTGATTGCACTTTTCTATAAACTGGATTCTCAGTTTTTTTTATAGCCCTGGACTTCCATTTTTAAGATCCAGCAGAGAGCTCTAATCCTTGACTCCATAATGGCAAAATTTGCTGAATCTACAGCCAATGGCTGTTTACCACAAACAAGCAATACCTGATGCAGTCATATTATCTCAACACCAGCAAGTGAAAGAGTTGTTTTAACAGTGTTAAGACAATACTGTGTTAGAAGTATATTGTCTAAATACCTGATAAATGGATGTCAATTGCCAGTCTATGCTCACGACTGTGTCAGGCATTGATTGTTCACACCATTTTGACATTGGCTATATCTGACCTTACAAAGATTTATTTTCTTTTCTCAATCTCTAACTTGTGTGCACATTTCTCATGACAACCCCACTCTGCAAACTTGGAACCATAAAGCAATCAAGTTCATCAGTTCGTTGTTCACCAGTGTGGTTTCCATTGTTTTCCACTAGATAACATTACTGGGGATAAATAGATTTCAACCAAATTTGGTGTGCAGCTTTATACGAATACAACCTTGGCAGTGTTCTCTCGAGGCTAATAAGGTATAGGAGGAGATAGTCCTGCGGCTTTTTGTTACCTGTACTGATCCCCTTACATCTTGTTAGCCCTCTTACACCTTAATTGGTGTTATCTCTACACATTCATTGCTCAATCACACCTTTGACATATTTTTTCACATTACAAAAATGACTTGTTATGGCTAATTTAACCAATATTTAAGATCAGTATAAATGATCGTATATGGACCATTTCCCACATTTTTGAAGACCTGTTCAGTACTTTTATGCATATTTGTGGTAAAAATGGACTTATTTGCAGTTAGATGTCCAAATTGCTGTTACATTTACCACACCTTTAAAAATTTCTGGGTAGAATACTACTTGGTCAAATTCGATTTTCAGCTTTCTGTGTCATCAGTTAGAGGAGTTTTGACCCCTGATTTACTCTCTCCCTCTCTTAGGTTTCCACACCATAACTTTACAAGAATTGTTAGATTTTTTTAAAAAAAATTGCATGTAGCTTTATATGGATAAATCTTTGAATGACTTAAATTTCCAGCATTCTACATCATCATACACAAGTCTTATTGTCCCTGAACACCCGTCCGCCTAAATTTGGCATATGCAGCTTTATATTGATGAGACCTTGGATGAGTTTTATTTCCAGCATTATTACATGTCATAATTCACACAATTTATTGCCCTTCATTGCCTGTTGCTTTAACTTTAGTTTCCACAGGATAACATTAACAAAGATTTTTGGATTTTAACTCAGTTTGGCATTCATCTTTATATTGATGAGGCCTTAAATGGGTTTGCTTTCAGTATTCCATGACATCATGTACAGGAGTTGTTGACCCTGGTTGCCCTTCCTCTTTGGTTTTGGTAAGATAACTTTTATGAAGGAGTTTGGATTTATTGTTCAGAATTGGATACAATGTTTTGGTTGATGATCAGTTTCTTCTAAAACCAATCAATGATCAATTTATAATCTATTAATTTGTCTGCATGATGCCCTGCCAAAACACATGCTGTTTTTATCATGGTGTTTTCAAGAAAGTACTGAGATATTATTATCCATCCCTCCACAGGTACAGATGTATGTACATGTGTACTGTCCATAAACTACACCATTGGAGGTACACACCTGAAACTCCCCTCAATGATATTCCCATGGGTGTAGATTGTGCCTTCGCTTCTGAAATTTCGATCTCAGCCTGGAGGGTGGGGCTTGGAGTTTACAGGTGATTTTACCTAAAATTAAAAAAAAAAAGTTTCATTTGACTGAGAATTTGCAGGTGTGATCAAGGATGCAAGTGTCAGCATATGTCTGACTGCAAGGGACCTCTGTAACATGCCCCAGAGTTTTTCCATACCCCTTGGAACTTAACCCCTGGTTCATAACAGAGAAACTATTGAGATCCCAACCTCTAACCATATATATATGCTTCCTGGGCATGAAAAGTTAAATTCAAACATACAACTGACATTGACCACAGGGTTCATCCCTATCTCCAGGGACTTAGCCCCTAGGTCATAACTTGGGTCATAACTTGGAAAGTATTGAGATTCCCACTTTATAATCAAATATGCACTTACTGTCGATGAAAAGATAAATTTATGCATGCAACTGACATTGGCCATGGGGTCCATCCTTAGCCCTTAAGGGACTAAACCCTTGGGTCATACCTTGGAAATTGTTGAGATCTCTGTCATATAACCACATACATACTATTGGGTGAAAAAAAAGACAAATGCACACACCCAACTGACATTTGCCCATGAGACAGAGTTTACCCAAGAAGCTAGAACTTTGCACTGAGGTCAAAATGGGGAAGAGCGGAGATACATGTTTTACAAACACTGAATTATAATCCAATAGTTTGATGTCTGAAATAGTTGGAATGGTGCAAAATTGAACTTTATCATAGTTGATGATAGAAATTGTAATCGTTTAATTGGTCATTTTACTGAAAGTGACAGTTGCTAGACAATCAAGTAATTGGAATAACATTAGCTTGGTTTCAACCAAATTTGGCTCGTAGGTTGATGAAATCTTGATTTTCAGTTTTGGACATGTCTCCTAATTTTGATTTCTGCAGCTTAACATTATTAGGGATTGTCGGATAACTGAAGTTATCATGGAGCTTTTTATAGTCCACCATTACATTGGTAGGGGTATTATATAGTGTTACCCTTGTCTGTCTGTCACACCTTAGTTAAAGACAAGTTTTCAAACTGTTCAGTTATACCTTTACCAGGTGTGAGGCTGAGCCTGGATATAAAAACAATAAGGCATGTGATTGACCAATCAGGTGCCAATTCAGAGGTTTCCGCACTGCCACAGGTGGAGAGAAAATGACACTACTCAGTTGTATCCCAACCCTGTGTTTAAAGGGACTCCCTCACAGATGAGTGACCAACTAGTGATAACAATATTTTCCAGTCGAAAGTATGCCAAAATGAAACTTGTGTCCTGAGTCCCTATCTCCCAAAATAATACTCAAGAGAATGACTGATGTCTCAATATTGCACAACCTATAACCTGGCATGTTTGCATAAACTAAACTAAAAAAACAGTCAATTAAAAACAAATCAGTTTAAATACTGTAAATTTAGAACGTGGATTGATAAATAACCAAGAAAATCCAAACATAGTAATCAAGGGTAACAGGGACACTGGTGTAAACTTAATCAGCAGAATAATGACAACATGTATAAATTTACAAACAAACCATATACATTACTATGATAAATTCATGATTATCACCAAGAAGTTCTATAATGAGATAATTTTCATCAGTAAGCCTAGTCAATTAAAAACTGTTGGTCTCAATCAATTTGAGGAAATACTGAGCACAGGGCTCTGCTTAACATAAACAAAATCTTAAATTAGCATTGGCCAAGCAGAATGACCCCAAAGTATTTGGTGTGAAATTTTTTTTTTTTTTCCAATGGGTTTTCTATCATAGTCAGCCGGTTGTCACTGTTATGGAGAAACATCTTAAATGGTTATTTGTAAGATTATGTGATAAAGAGAAATTTAGTTTTATATGTGAAAGAATCCTTTAATGTTTGCATTAAGGTAATTTCAGACACTGTGGTTAGACATCCATTTTCCATGAGTGTTTTTCTAGTTATTGTTGAGTCCTTGAATGAACTTGATTTCAAGCCTTCAGCAGTAGAGGGACTTATGGCCCCTATTTTCCATCCATCTTAACTTTGGTTTTGGCAGCATAACTTTTCCAAGGATTGTTTGATTTCAGCTAAATTTAGTATGACGAGTTCCATATTCAGCCTCCTGCGTTATGATATAGAGAAATTATGGCCCATGATTTCCCTTCCCTCTAGACTGGTCTCCACGGTAGAACTTGACCTATGGATGTTGGATGTTAATTCAATTTTATATTGATGAAATCTTGGATGAGTTTGATTTTCAGCCATCTACTTCCTATGGGATTTATTGTTGGGATATAATATTTATTGGTGGAGTGGTGGCCTCATGTTTTTTATACTTTGGTTTTATGTACCTATGCAGTACCTCATTGAATTTCAAATGAATTTGCTTGTTTAGCTTAATATTATTGAAATTTTGCATGAATTTTATTGCTAACATTTCATGTCATTTTTATATGCCCACCATACAGCAGAGCATATTGTGTTATGATGTCTGTCTGTCTGTCCATAAATCTATCCATTTGTTTCCTATTTTGTTTCTGCACAATAACTTAAATTCTTCACCATCTATCATTACCAGACTTGGCAAGTAGCTTGCATTTTGGGCAGGGAAGAAATCTATTGATTTCAGGCTCAAATGGTAAAAGGTCAAGGTCACAGCAAATGAAAGCTGGAAAACTGTTTCCACAAAAAATCAAAGTTCAAGGTCATAGTGACTCTAAGAAGAAAATGGTTTCCTCACAATATACTGATTATGTTATAACCTACTCTTACAAAAGTTTTGGGTGGTTTTGAGATGAGGAAGACACCTGTTCATTTTGAGGCCAAAGGTTAAGGTTACAGGGACTGAAGGAAGGAAAAACAACTTCCACAAAATTACTTAAGTTCTGTACCACATGCGTTGACTAAACTGAAAGAAGACAAATGGTTTCTGCAAAATGACAAGATTTGTGTCTTTTACCTTGACCAAATTTTATGGATAGCTTGCATTTAAGACAAGGAAGGCACCTATTGATTTCAGATTCAAAAGGTCAAGTATCCAACCAATCAAAGAGGATTTTACATATAAGAGGCATAACAATATCATTTATCATATGGTGGGAATATATTGTACCATATACGGTACTATTTGTTAAAATTGGGGACCATTTTTCATATACATATGTGCCCTGCAAACAAGGGTGTCCTTTATGATAGGTTTTACTGTATTTGTACTTTTTTAATCAGATCCAGACAGTGCAACTAATGAAAAGAAAGAGGAGAAGGAGGAAATTGTTGAGCAGGATAAGCAAGTTGTCATGGAAACCAACATATCTACAGAACTGCCATTAGAGATGGGTGTAGTTGATGACACATTCATAAAGGTTGAATTAAATCCAGACTGTATTGAGTTAGAGAGAGTCCAAATATCTTCACTGGCACCTACAGATGAAACAACTACCATGGAAACAATAGATGAGACATCGACAGAGCAGGCCCATGGTTACTCAGCAACATCACTGAATTCTGTTCCTGTCTCAAAAGAGGGGTCTGTAAAGAGTAAGTATTCACAAGAATGTAAGTTTATATCTGCCAAATAAATTATTTTTATTGTCATATGGAATAAATTTAACATGTAAGATAAATTTGCATAATTAACTTTGGTCTTCAGGCAAAGGTCACTTACAAAACATAATTGCACCACATACAAGTAAGTCGCATTGACATGTCCAAACAGTCCAAAAAATCTTTCAGATGTCATTTGTGTAATGTCAGAAATAAGGTTTTCCTCCCATATATCAAAAGCTTATAGATCTGACTTACTATTATTGTAAGAATCCTTTATCACTTTTGAATTCCATTTCCTGTTTGACCTTAAGTATTGTTTTTACTGGATTCTTTTTTTTTTTTTGAAAGATTGAAAATCCATGACATGTAACATAGGCTTTGCTGTTTTAGTTATGTTGGTAATTATTCTAATATTGTGTTCTTTGCTGAATCGTAGTAAGAAAAGATGGTGTGGGATACATTGGTAATTATTCTAATATTGTGTTCTTTGCTGAATCGTAGTAAGAAAAGATGGGGTGGAATACATTGGTAATTATTCTAGTATTGTGTTCTTTGCTGAATCATAGTAGGAAAAGATGGGGTGGAATACATTGGTAATTATTCTAGTATTGTGTTCTTTGCTGAATCGTAGTAAGAAAAGATGGGGTGGGATACATCGGTAATTATTCTAGTATTGTGTTCTTTGCTGAATCGTAGTAAGAAAAGATGGTGTTGGATACATTGGTAATTATTCTAGTATTGTGTTCTTTGCTGAATCGTAGTAAGAAAAGATGGGGTGGGATACATTGGTAATTATTCTGGTATTGTGTTCTTTGCTGAATCGTAGTAAGAAAAGATGGGGTGGGATACATTGTTCTTCTGATGCTTTGAAAGCCATGTGAGATAAGTGAATACATAATTTGCTCAGTGGAGTAAATAAAATGGACTTGTAGTGATCTCCCCAGAAAATTTTGATAGAACAGTGAGTGTCTCTAAAGAACTCCATATAATCAGTGTAAGTGTGTACACACATCCATTGATTATGTACATGTTAAGTTAAATATAACCTTGTATGTACCATATGTACTCACTTATAGGTCTGGTACAATTGCAAACAACATAGACCCTAATCTCTCATTGCATATTGTGCTGGCAGAGCAGAGTCTTTGTTGTTTGTTTTACTGATTACTCCTAACAAACTGCATAGACCCAGATCTGCCTGCCCATTATGTGATGGCAGATCTGGGTCTATGCAGTTTACATTTGGATCCGACTTCTATATGAGTGTTATTAACAAACAGACATTTTACTTTTTCTTCATGATTGCAGTCTTTCACTGTGTTTGATTAAGAAATATTGATGTTGAATTCTAGCTAATATAATTTAATTTATCTTGTTGAACAATAAATGTAATGTAAATGAAATATTTATTTTTATTTGTTGTGCATACAGAGATGATACTGTATCATTATTATATCATGTATTTCTCTGATTTAATTTAGTTAATAATATTTATTATTCTTAGGTACAGTCTGGGATAATTTTCCTTGATTTTAAGTATTCTGTCAGTCATGGGGGGTGGGGGTGGGGGGGGCAGATTTACTTCTCTCCCCTTAAATTATTGGTAATTTCCTTTAAGTTAGTAAATATCATTTATTTATCAGTTTTTTTTTTTGCTAGAGTGCTTCATCAGAAAGTGAAAACATTACAGTTGATTTTTATCTTAAGGTGATTCTATGATGAATTTTGTGTTTGCAGTGCAATTTCTCAAAATGTTGCAATCTGAGTTGTTCATTTCCATGTAGTTTATGGTACCAGATGACCATCCAATACTGTTAAGTTATGAAATACTATAGATCAGTTGCAAAGCCTTCAGATTGGTAATCATCAAATCGAGAGGTCAGAAGTCAGCTTTTAGTACTATGTGATGCATCCTTAGCTATCTAAAACAGACCTCGATCATGTGTAGTTATTTGACCTAGGACATAATAACTTTGAACATTTCCATGTATTGACACTGAGGTTTGTCATTATATTTTTTTTTTTTAGTATTTCATTATATTTTAATGCGACCTTGTCGTTGTTTCAGTACAATAGGATTTTTAAAGTGAACTTTGAATTACTTGATTTGATCAAATTTTGCAAGTCTTATTTTGAGTTTTTTTGCAGTAATACTAAGCTTGCACTGCTGGGGTGAAGAACAATATGCCTGTTGTTATACAGATAGTACATGACCTGAGTTAGATGGCTTGATAAACAAGTATTACCATATATAATTACCATATATACTTGGATATAAGTCAAGTCCAACTGCCAACAACATAGACTCTGATCTGCCATCGCATTATGCAACAGCAGATCAAGGTCTGTCTTGTTTGTTCTACTGGTACTCTGAACAAACTGAAGGGACCCAGATCTGATGGCACATAATGTGCTAGCAGATCTGGGTCTGTGCAGTTTGCAGTTGGACTTGACTTATAAGTCAGTATATAAAGTATTAAAAGTGACTACTGACTGACATTACAATTTTCAGATCTGTTAGCGTTCAAACTATACACAAGGACCCATTTTTACATACAGAGAAGAAATTTGAATAATTACATCTTAATGGGATTTCAGAACCATATGACTGTCATGCTGTGTTCTTGGCATTTGAATGTGTGGTTTTCATGCACTGTTGACATGCAAACTAACTTCACCTCTACCCTCAAGTCGTCCAGTCAAATGCAGCTTAAGATTTTATATGTTTTAAGACATCTGAGAGGTGCAAATCAGCCATATCCATTTTAAAATTAAATCATGTACATGTATATTTGAAACACAATTCAAATTGTTGATATTGTACATGTGGAATACCATATTACTAAATCATAAATGATATAAGTGTTATCTTCCCTATGCAACAACCAAACTTCTTTTTTTATGTTATATTAAACTGGTTTTATCATATGATGAATAGAGTCTTGCATTTGTACTAATTTTTTATATTTAATGCAATATGAAAATATGAAGGTACTCAAACTTGTTGAGTAATTTCTATGACTTTGCTTACTATGGTTTGCAAAACATACAGATTATTAAAAAAGTTTGTTAGTTTCATAAGACATGAGAAATTATGCAACAGCCTCTATATCCAAGGAATGGATAAACAATACACACATATATATACATTCAAGATGGACTTGAAGAAAATAAAACTTTGTATATTTGTACCTTGTATTATTTCCGGAAGCTTTGTATTTTTGTATATTGTATTTTTTTTTTAAGTGGTTGATATTTTGGCCATAATTGCTTTTGACCCCATATTATCTATAATTATCAAATAAATTCCCTTTTTATTCAAAGTATCTGTCATTTAGATGCTTATATTTAGAACAAAACTTTAAATGAAAGTCTAGCAAAGTTGAACAATTTTTTTTCCGATATATCAATAATTTATATTTTATTTGTATCAGTAAAACTTTAACTGAGGTATTATGGCATTGTTACTTAGTGTGTATTGTTTATCCATTGCAGGTGGTAAAGCTACTCACCCAAAATGGATACAAGTGGCACCTCAGTCTTTAACCAATAAGGGCAAGGTCAAGACTGTGACCTCTGACCCCACCACTGCCAAGGAAACTGATTCAGATCATTCTAGAACTAGGATAACCAGCTCTTTCAATAGTCTGAGAAATGAAAAACTGGAAATTGATAATCAAATATTGGTTGAAATAAAATCAGAGTATGAAATGGAAAATTTGGATCAAGTGAGTTTTGAGAACAAAAATGACATTAGTGATGGACAATACCAGAACAACAGCCATGATGGTGGATACAATTTGAACAACAGTTCTACAAGCCAAGAGAGATTCTTTTCAAATAGTAGTCCAACACGCATAAAACAGTCAGTTTATATGTCTGAATCAGATGCAGGTTGCGGGAGGAAAGGCAATATTGAAATGTCAAGGATGTACAATAGCTATGGTAGTTTGAGAAAGAATATTGTACATTCAGATAGTAATAGTGATAATCAACCAGACCTTGAGCAAAAAGATTTTCTCAAAACCAACATATCAATTATAGATTTTTCAGAGAATAAGATGCTTTTAGATAGAAGTCAGAATCTGACCAGTGCACAGTTTTCTAACAGTACTAAACAAGTAATACCCATATCATGTATTAGTGTTCCCAGAAAATTAACAAGGACAGAAGACACTATGAGAAGCTATACTTCAAGTCTTCCTACTAACGAAATACTAACAGAAAATCAGCGAAGAGAAATGGGTCTAACTCTTCAAAAACCTGAAAGAACTAGTCAAACCAGAGAAGTGAGTCAGCATTCAAGGGAGGTAAGTGATCAAATGAGAGACAGAGGTATCATGCCCATTAATTATCCTCAAGATGATTATACATTATCAGAGGTGGGTGCAAACAGATTTAGAATTGGATTTCAAGGAAGTACTCAAGCAACAGAATTTGTTTCTCTGAGCAGCAGTGTGGGATCCAGCACAAATATTCGAGCAGGTGCAATAAAGAGAAAACTTTTTCGACCAAAATCCACAGGGTTCAGACAAAAGAGTTCAGTCAGTCATAACTCAGCTTCCGATGCAAGTTTTTGCCAGAGAGATGTTATTGATCTTACTGCAAGTGAACATTTTAAGGAATTGGACAGAAATCATCAAACATTGGAAAAAAGCTATGGAGAAACTATTGAAAGTTTGAGAGGAGCTCAGTCTAGTCAGATCCTGAACACACAATCACAGATTTCTCCTACAAGTCCAAACCACAGTGGGACTAATCATGGCACCCTTGGTGACTTGCAATCTTTTGTGCCTTTAAATGCAGAAGAGTTCTGCAGCATGGAAACAGTCTCCACAATTGGTGGTCCTAAGTACACAATGAACTCAGCTTTTATGAAGGTGGGAAACCTTGCCAAATGTTTGATTTGTAACAAGATTCTTAACCCCAGCAGCTGTAGATTCCATTGGAGGTTTCATGTGGGAGAGAAACCATTCAAATGTCATATTTGTGGTCATTGTTTTTCACAGGTTTCCAATCTGCGCCAACACTTGCGAATTCACACTGATGAGCGACCATTTAAGTGTGATATCTGTCACAAGTCATTCAGAAGGGGTAGTCACTTGAGAAGTCACAGAAACAACATACATAAAGATAGCTTTCCCATCAATTTTACATGAAGTTTTGTAGTCTTTATTACAGCTGTACAGTACCTAGCCATGAATGAGTAACCACCTTTAGAAATGCAATCAACTTCTGAAGTAAATGAAAATATTTCAAAAAGTTCATAATTAAAGATTCTCTGGTCAAAGTTAGATTCATTTATTCTAACTTGGTAGAACAGTGAAAGTATTTAGCAAAAAAGTATTGATACAGTATATAGCTAGCTGTTGGAAGAAGGCAGTATAAAATGATGACAATTTTATCTTAAGCAGTCAACTTGGGATAAATAGCTATTACCAAATTAGATGCATAGAATATGATTAGCATTGAAATTCTTATACATTCTGTCTAGCTTCATAACCATTAATTTAGAAAAAAAAGTAACTCAAACTATTAAACATTGTCAATTATTCTCCTAAATTCAGTAATTTTTAAAAACAATTTACTGTGTTTTTAACAAAAAATGTTTCTAGTATGAACAGGGTTAGTAGGATTTCAAGTCGTTGAAGTTCATATATTGTTGATTCTGCATTTACTATGAATTCACTGTTTTTTGTGCAGTACCAATATTTTTATTTATTTCATGAATGCTACAAATCACAAATTTAGAGGTTCAGCAAAAATTATCCTTTTGCAGAAACAGTAAAACATCATCTTTAGTCAACAAATTTATGCAGACCACAAAAACTACAAAATAAATTCATTCATAGTATTTGAAAAACTTTTATTTAAAACCCATAACCTTGGCTGACATTTTTTATTGGTGATAATAATTCCAGGACTGTCACAAGGCATGTAATTAAGAACCATAAAAACAATGTATTACAGGTATTGTGCATGGAAACTACACCATCTTTCATTCACTATTAACTCTCCCTCCCCCCACATCTCAATGTTCACTAAATTTTATATGCTGCCAAAAGGTGGAGTATATTATGTTGATGATGTTGTCCATCTGTTACCAATTTGGTTTCCACACAATAACCTGAGTTGTCCAACATTTGCAGCCATCTGCAGTTATCAAACATATATATATATATATATATATATATATATATATATATATATATATATGTATTCAATTCGTTTATTTTTTTAAATGTTTATGTACTTGTCCATGTCGATAATGTTGGTCATACATGTAGTAAACAATTTATACTGGTATGATTACTGTCAAAACTTGTATGTAATGGTAATAAAATCTTCAAGAAACAACATACATTTGTATAAATACATGTTATCATGAAGAAAAAAAAACGATAAACCAGTAAGTTTTACCCTCTGATGAAAGTGTCAACATACATGTATGTGTATCAGCCATTGAATCATAAAAAGCACTTCTATGTGAAAACGTCTCTGTTCAATAACTTAACTAGTAAATTAGTCCTTTATTTATTTGGATAGAAAAGAAATTGTCAATACTCATCTGTTTTCTGTTAATTTTTTATTCAAATGTTTTTGAATGACATTCAAATGCTCATATATCTTTTTGTCTGAAGAGACATACATTCTTTTTCTGACTGGCGAATTTTCAGCCATTTTCACAACAGCCAGGATTCAAAATGAACACAAGAGAGATTTACTTCGGGCTGTACTCGGTCAACATACAGGTAGAGAATGATAGGTAAAGGCTATTTTTCTAAATTATATAGTCAAAAAAGTACAAAACAGATTCATTTCTTGTCATGCTTTAATGCTTTAATTACATTGAACCATCAACCCATGATTGTAAAACACCGGATATGAATGAGGTGTGATTATCACATCTTTGTTACATGGCGCCTTTGTTCGGTCTTTGTTATTTACTGATTATAAATTATGTGTGATTATCGTGCTTTTGTTACCTATCGCCTTTGTTGTTTCAACAGCTGCCATTGTTTATCTGACTTCGGTGTGTCAGGTGTTGAAAACATTATAACGGAGCTAATTTTCTCACATGGACCACACAAATCAAATGCTATAACCAATTAAATGTTGTAAGAAAGGAACGTTATAACAAAGCCTTTGGAATACATATTAATTAGGAATTTGTCAGGGGAATTTAAACTCAGATATTATAACAGAGGAAATGTTGTATCCAAGAACGTAATAAACAATCTTTACTCTGTATATATATATATATATATATATAGGATGGCTTGCACTTGGGTAAGAATCATATCGATTTCCGAGTCAAAAGTTCAAAGTTGGTTGAGGCCACTGTGACTGAAGGAAGAAAGATGGTTTCTGCACAATAACTCAATTTGTCCTCCTTTAACAGTTACCAAGCTTTGTGGATGGCTTGGACTTGGATTAAAGGAGAACCCAATCTTTTTGGAGTTAAATGGTTTTTCCGCAATGACTTGAGTTGTCCACCATCTACAGTTACCAGACTTGGTGGATAGCTTGCACACTGTGGTAAGGAGGAACCCAGTTGCTTTTATAGTCAAAAGGTCAAGGTCACTGTGACTGAAAAAATAAAAATGGTTTCTGCACAATAACTTGAATTGTCCATCACAGTCCAAAGGGCAATGGTCAAGGTTAGTGTGACTAAAAGAATAAAAAAAATAATTTCTGCACAATAATATTAGTTTTGCATCACAGACCTAACCAAACTTTGTGGATGGCTTGCACTTCAGCTAAGGAAGAAGCCTATTGATTTGGGGTCAATAGTTCAGTGGCCAAGGTCACTGTGACTGAAAAAAGAAAAGTGATTTCTGCACAATGACATTAGTTCTGCATCACAGACCCTAGACCAAAATTTTGTGGATGGCTTAAACTTAGGGTAAGGAAGAAGCCTTTCAGTTTTTGGGTCATAAGGTCAAAGATCAAGGTCACTGTAACTGAAAGAAGATAAGTGGTTTTTGCACAAATATTTCAGTTGTCTACATGGAGAACAATTAAAAACAGGGTGGGCGTATAGTATGCCATTCATGGTACTCTTATTATTTTATGTATAAATAATTTGTTTTATTGCTTACAACATTTAAAGACAAGTCACTGTGTTATTTGTGAAAAAGTGCAATAGCTGATAATTTTTACATATCTGGAAGTTTGGTGATTTGCCATCCACTACTAAAGGATGTTTTACAGTGACACCTCTCATAGTGATGCATGACTGTTGAATTTTACATGATAGCTACCTAAAGGACAGTTTCAAAGGAAAAATATAATACCCTAAAAGATGATAGACATGTCTAATGGAACAAAGATAATTTACCAATATTGTAAAGGTAAACATTATCAGTAAAAGATTTGATTCAGTTGGCAATTTTATTCAGTCAGATTGCAAACAGATATTTAAGGTCTGATGAGTTAGAAATTCCTTACTTCTGTTTTTTACAATAATTTGAGGCATAATTTAAGTATTTATTAGCAAATATCAGTAACTAAAATTTCATTATGCCCCCATTCCCTAATCATCTGTACATATGTATATTTCTCCTTGGAAACCAATTAGCAAAATTACACAAAAGCCACTTGATGTAGACAAATGAAATTTGGTAGGCTTTATTTGTATGCTTATGTAGATGGCCTGATGACATTTTCATGCCATTAAAGCAATTTTTGCTACAAGTTGAACTTTTGGACTTTGACTTGCTATTAAAGCAATTTTTAGCTCCACCTGTCATAGACCATGAGAACTTATGGATGGTCTGTTGTCTGTTTGTTATTGCTACTCCTCCTAAACTACTTGGAGGATTGCCATGAAAGTATACACATACATTTATCCTATGGTCTAGTTGGTCATAAATGAAAATCATGCTGATCTGATGTCCAGTATGGCCACCACAGCAGCCATCTTGAAAATCTTGTTATCACCAATCCTGAACAGAAAGTCATATTGACATTGGGTTTTCACCAGAAGACTTTCTTATGATGTCCAGTTGGTCCCAAATGAAATGGTGACAATCTGATGTCCAATTTGGCCACCACAGCAGCCATCTTGAAAATCTTGTTATAACTACTCCTGAATAGATTGTCATATAAATATAGGGTTTTCACTAAATCATTCCTTATGATGTCTAGTTGGTCCTAAAAGAAAATTGTGCCACTCATACATCTAATATGACTGCCACAGCAGCCGTCTTGAAAATCTTGTTTCCGCTACTCTTGAACAAAGAGTCAGTTTAATAGCTGTAATACAATACCTGTCACTATTGACTTGCTCACCTCTTCCAGGATGCAAGTCCCTTCGTCCAAGCTCATACTTCTGACCTCCCATTTGATGGAGAGTTCTAGAACACCTAGAACAGAAAGAACACAGAAGGTCACAGTAGAGAGGGTGGAAAAAGACCAGTCACTGGTTTTCTACTCCTGGATTTTCCTGATGTCCAAGAAAGGCAGAAAGTTTTGGCTTATAATCAATCATTCCACCTTAAACACATTCCTGCAGGAAGAGCCATTTAAAATGGACCTGCAGTATGTATAATTGCACATCCCCATTTTCGCTCCCCACAGAAAATACCTCTGGTTTTGCCTGGAGCAGGAGGTCTTTCAATTTTAGACTAGCCTCCACCTCCAGTGCTCTTACCAGGGAGATAGGAGTAGTTGCAGCCCACCTGAGGTCTCTGGAGACTCCCATCTTCCAGTACTTCAACAACTGGTTGATACGCAATGTCCTCATGAAGTCCCTTCTGCAAAAACTGTCCCACTGTTGCTCTGCAGTGACCCAGTTGGGACTTATTCCAAACCTAGAGAAATCGGATCTAATCCCTTCTCCAGATTTCATTTAGAAAGGTATTAACTTCCTCACCAACCTAGGGTGAGTTTGCATTCCACAGGACAGGATAGACAGAATCCTGTCTCTTTTTTCACAATACCAAGCCTAGTCCACTTTGTCTGCTCGCTTATACCTTTCAGTCCTGGGGACTTTGAACTCCACAGTGGACTTGGATCCCCTAGGAAGACTTCACTTGTACCCTCTCCAGTTTCTTCTCCTGGCAAAATGGAGACTGCACAAGGACCTTCTGTCAGCTCAGATCACTCTGGGGTCAAATTTTCATCATTAACTGAGTTGGTGGTCCAATCGGGACTAGTTACTGACTGGAGTCCCAATTCATGCCCCCAAATCCCACACCTATCTGTACACTGACACAGATTTGGGTTGGGATGCTCACCTGGAGCCAGAAGGGGTACTTATTCAGGGCTCTTGGTCCTGGGAAGAAGTTACCCACCAATCTGACATCCAACATGTCCACCACAGCAGCTAATTTGAAAATCTTGTTATCACTGAAGAATATTGGAGATGGTTTCAACACTCCGCAGTTTCAAAAAAGAAATGGTCTTATTTTGAATTCCTGGAAATTCTTTTCAGCCAGTAGAGAATCAGTCCCTTCGAGGGACTCTTCTATTTATTATATGTTCTTGACTTTTTGGGACTTGGACTCTTTCTTTATGAAAACTTTGTCAGCATGATTACAAAGAAACCCAGGCAACTGAGATTTGATATGAATCCTTATGTGCATAATATAGATGGCTTGATTATATTGTATTTGCCATTTAAATGATTTTTTGTAAATTTGATGAGGTATTCTGATCTTTTTGTATGTGATTGTGGCATACATGTTTTACAAACACAAACCTAGTTTATTATAAAGTCATGTCTTTATCATGTCTTTATCCACTGGCAACCCATGTTGTTCTTGTCTCGCATAGATAAAGCATGTCAGTTACATCTTAATAAGTGATTGGTCTTGGATGACATTAGACGAACCAATTGTGCATCTACTTGTAGGTCATGTATCTTGGAGCAAGATATGAAGTTAGTTGTTAGGCAAGGTTAGGTATTCTGCAGGTTGTTGATTGAGATTCTTTTTAGTTAAATGAAGTCTTGTCAGAGAAAATAAATACTGTCTATACTCACATAGAAGTCAGATCCAACTGCAAACTGCATAGACCCAGATCTGCCAATGCATAATTCACTGACAGATCTGGGTCTATGCAGTTTGTTAGGAGTAATCAGTAGAACCAGCAATATAAACCCTGATATGCAGGTGCATTATGTGATGGCAGACCAGAGTCTGTGTTGTTTGCAGTGGGACCCATCTTATAAGCGAGTATATACGGTAAGTGTCCACAAATCTTGTTGCAAATGGTTTCCTTTTCCTGAAAAATCTCTAAAGGGATAGAAATAATGTATTTGGATATTTGTCACGAGTTATTTAATTAAGTGTACAATGTGTGTGTGTGTGTATGTGTGTGTGTGTGCACCCAAAATCTGTATAAAAACAATTCTTACTCATAAGTAAGCTTTCTTTGACATCATTTTTATGCTCCACCACAACTTTGTTGGGGCATATAGTGTTATGTCTGTCCATCAGTGCACACTTTCATTAAGTTTTGCATTTAGCACATTTCAGGCACTCATGGGGCATCCCTGTTTCATGAACATATTTCTATTTTTAATTTTCATTTTGTGTATAGTTTTTGTTATGCCTCTACAGCTTGCAGTGAAAGTGTCTTGATCTGGACCTGTCCATCCATCCCTCTGTTAGGCCATTCATCCAACTTAGAAGCTTGTAAGCAAGATTGCACAAAAACCACTCGACATAGACAAATGAAATTTGGCTAGCATATTTGTGTCATATGTAAATGATCTGATTACATTTTCCAGCCACTAATGCAAGTTTGTAATTTTTTACACATTTTGTTATTTTTGGAGACTTTGACTTTTTTGACAAAAGCCTTGTTAGCATGATTAAACAAAAACCACTTGATTTAGAATAATGATATTTTATTGGCTTATTATTTTTTATTGGTAGATACCCTGATAAGTGTTTCAGGCCATTACAGCAATGTTTCAAGTTTTAGCTATACTGGTCATAGAGCTTATGAGATGGTCCATTGTCTGGCATCCATTAGCACAACTTTGTTATCGCAGCTCCTTCAAGACTACTGGGAGGATTGCCATGAAACTTTGCAAATACATTTATTCCAGGGTCTGATAGGTCCTAAATGAAAATGGTGCTCATCCAATATGACCACAACAGCAGCCCTCTTAACAATTTTGGTATTGCTACTACTCCTGAACAGATGTTCGTATCAACAATAAAAGGCTTCCTATGATGTCTAGATGATCCTAAATAAAAATGGCATTCCTCAGTCATCCAATATGGCCACCACAGCAGCTATCCTGAAAATCTCATCTCTCCTCCTCCTGAAATATCAACATGAGTTTTCACTAGAAGACTACTTATGATGTCTAGTTAATCCTGAAAAAAATGATGCTGATCTGACATCCATTGGTCATCTTAATTCATCCTGAATGGATGGTCATATCAACATAGAATTTTCACTAAAAGACTTCATATAATGACTAGTTGGTCCTAAATGAAAAATGGTACCAATCTGACATCCAATATGGCCACCATGGCATCCATCTTATCGGGATATTGCTATAATTTCAGATCTAACACATAAGAAAGTAGTTTTATTACTAGATTCGGTTTGTTGGAGTTTCTCAAGAATATTAGAGATGGTTTTAATACTCAGCAGTTAAAAAGAAGAAATGGACTTATCTTGGATTCCTGAAAATTCTTTTAGGCTAGGAGAGAGTTAGTCCCTTTAAGTGACTCATGTTTACATATTTTTGTACTTTTTGGACATATACTTTTTTATGACACAAAACTTGTTAGCATGATCAAGCAAAAGCCACTTGAGATAGATAAATGAAATTTGGTAGGTATATTTTTGTGCATATGTAGATGACCTGATTATATTTTCATGCAATTATAGCAATATTTAACAATTTTCTAATGTTTTGAATGCTTTGGACTTGGACCTTCAAATCTGAATGTCTCTAGTAGGGACAAATGTGTTTAACAAACACAGATCTAGTTGCCATCAATGTACATATAATTGATAATCATTAAATGTATGTTTAGAGAAAAGGAAGCCATGGTCAATAATGAAGAAAGTTGCCAGTTACCTCTTTCATTTTCATTCTCAGTGTACATGACATTGTATAATTTATCAGTGATACAACATAAATGTTTTGCACAAGCAGTGTTGGCTTCAAAAATTAGGATATGTATAAGATGAATTGACAGGATATGTACAAGATGAATTGACAGGATATGTACAAGATGAATTGACAAGATATGTACAAGATGAATTGACAGGAGAAAAAAGACAATGAATTTCACTATGAGTGACAGAAATTGAAAAATACTCAAATATATACATTGTGAAAAATGGTAAACTACTGCTTCCAGTCCAGGTATCTCTTCTCATGTGTTTCCACAAAAGGTATAATGAAACATACCTCTCATGTGTTTCCACAAAAGGTATAATGAAACATACCTCTCATGTGTTTCCACAAAAGGTATAATGAAACATACCTCTCATGTGTTTCCACAAAAGGTATAATGAAACATACCTCTTTTTTTGCTCCCACTGCTTGCAGCAGTTGCATCTTCATTTTGTCTTCTATCTTCCCGTATATCCATCTATACATATGTCTGTACATCCATCTGTACATATGTCTGTACATCCATCTGTACACATGTCCATACATCCATCTATACATATGTCTGTACATCCATCTGTATGTATGTCCGTACATCCATCTGTACACATGTCCATACATCCATCTGTACATATGTCTGTACATCCATCTGTACATATGTCTGTACATCCATCTGTACGTATGTCTGTATATCCATCTATACATATGTCTGTATATCCATCTATACATATGTCTGTACATCCATCTGTACGTATGTCCGTACATCCATCTGTACACATGTCCATACATTCATCTGTACATATGTCTGTACATCCATCTGTACATATGTCTGTACATCCATCTGTACATATGTCCATACATCCATCTATACATATGTCTGTACATCCATCTGTACATATGTCTGTACATCCATCTGTACACATGTCCATACATCCATCTGTACACATGTCCATACATCCATCTGTACATATGTCTGTACATCCATCTGTACATATGTCTGTACATCCATCTGTACACATGTCCATACATTCATCTGTACATATGTCTGTACATCCATCTGTACATATGTCTGTACATCCATCTGTACATATGTCCATACATCCATCTATACATATGTCTGTACATCCATCTGTACATATGTCTGTACATCCATCTGTACATATGTCCATATATCCATCTATACATATGTCTGTACATCCATCTGTACATATGTCCGTACATCCATCTGTACACATGTCCATACATCCATCTGTACATATGTCTGTACATCCATCTCTATGTATGTCTGTACATCCATCTGTACATATGTCCGTATATCCATCTATACATATGTCTGTACATCCATCTGTACATATGTCTGTACATCCATCTATACATATGTCTGTATATCCATCTGTACATATGTCTGTACATCCATCTGTACATATGTCTGTACATCCATCTGTACATATGTCTGTACATCCATCTGTACATATGTCCGTATATCCATCTATACATATGTCTGTACATCCATCTGTACATATGTCTGTACATCCATCTGTACATATGTCTGTACATCCATCTGTACATATGTCTGTACATCCATCTGTACATATGTCCATATATCCATCTGTACATATGTCTGTACATCCATCTGTACGTATGTCTGTACATCCATCTGTACATATGTCCATACATCCATCCACCCATCACAAGAAGCTTGTTAGCAAGATTGCAAAATAAACACTCAGCATAGACAATTGTAATTTGGCTAACATATTTGTATTTTACGAATTAATAATAATTAATATTTTTTTTTTAATTTAAAGATTTATACATGATTTGCTTGCTTGTTTCTGAGAATATACATGAATAGTGCTGCTCAATATCAGGAAATATCTGCATGCTCATATTTGTGTAATTTTCTTTGGATTATTCATTGATAACAATCATATGTAGCATTAAATACCCAAATTTCTGTAAGGTCATTGTTATTTTAGAACCCGATTGTGCAAGTCATGAAAATGAAATGATGTGAAAATTGTCATATATACGTATTTTATTGTTCATACACAATCTCTGATAATTATTTCATTAGGAGTTAAATACTTACAAAGTGTTAACAGACCTTTCTCATTATTTGCATATATGTAATTGTTACATTTGATGCATAGTGTACAGTGAGGAGCTTATCGATAAAGTCAGTTTTCTTAATCTTTCTAGATATATAAGGTCAGAGTAATTAATGTTGCAAGTATGTTGAAGTCAATTTCAAAAGTGTTGAGTAAGTACATCTTTCCAATTTTCTTGAAAATACTTCACACTAAATTCAATATGTTAACTGCTAACTTTCACAACAATAGAGCTCAATGTTTTTGAGCAAAATCTTTGCATTATGGGTAGTTTTCTGAAAGGTATTTTGTGTGTGACTGGTTGTAGGTTATACTTTAAGAGATTTTTCATTGATATAAGGGGTGAGCTAGTTAAATTCCAGCTTAGTACATGTACCAGTTTTACCCACAATGACTTGTAAAAAATTACAAAGGGTTGAGAAAATTATGCCAAAGTATACATCACATTTCTTTTGCTTTCGCTTTTGTCTGCCTCAGATTATACTTCTAAGTGAAATTAAAATTCATTTACTTGCCTAAAATGTGCTTCCTTGTTGTCAAGATCAGTTGTTATATGTTATAATTTGCTGATGTATGTTTAAAAAAACTGGAAGGTTATACCTATTCTAATTTGTTGAAGTAGACTTTAATACACTATAAAAAAATGGAATACTGTATATCATACCTATTTGTGTAATGTGGTGCTAATATAGTGTCATACTTCACCATTAGATGGACAGGTGTTCATGTATAGAAGTGCCTTAATCACTATGTATTTATATGAAAACAAAAATGACTTTTTGAATATTCAGATTAAAGTATTAATCTTGTTCCAGACATTGATTGTTTGCCTTATCTAATGCATGCTACCCTAGCTTTTACTGCACAGTTTGAGCACTCTTGTCTTTTCACTTGAAAATTTAAGTAAGTTCAACAATATCATATATTCTCTGATTTGAAACTTTACAATCTATATTGGGGTTTCTAAGAGGGCTGACAAAATGTTAAAAAAACTTACTGCAAGTAGAACTTATTATGGTATGACAGGACATGAAAGACTCTTTTCATGGAATCCTCATTTGTGGAAAAGTGAGCTTCTATCAGTCACTTTTTTAAGAATGAGACAGAGAGAGACTATTGATGTTGACAGGTTTTTTTTACGGTTTTTGTTAAGAGTTTTTATACGCCCACAATAAGTTAGTGAAGTGTATTTGTTATGATGTTGTCCATCCATCCATCCGACCATCCATCTAACTGTCCTTCTATCTGTTGCCAATAAGGTTTCAACACAATAGCTTGTGTTGTTCACCATCTACAGTTATCAAACTTTGTGGATGGCTTGCACTTGTGGTAAGGAATAACTCTTGATTTCAGGCTCAGAAGCTCAAAGGTTAAGGTCATTGTGACTGAAAGAAGAAAAATTGCTTTGCACTATAACTGGGGCTCTCCATGATCTATGGTCGCCAAACTTTGTGGATGGCTTGCACTTATTGTGAGGAAGAACTCTGTTGCTTTTAGAGTCAAAAGGTCAAAGGTCAAGATCACTGTGACTAAAATAATCCAAAAATGGTTTATGCACAATAACATTAGTTCTATATGACATACCTCAGCCAAACTTTGTGGTTGACTTGCACTTAGGGTAAGGAAGAGGGCTATTGATTTTGGCATCAAAACATCACAGGTCAAGGTCACTGACTGAAAGAAGAAAAATTCTGCACAATAACATTAGTTCTACATCACAGACCTCGCGCAAACTTTGTAGATGGTTTACACTTAGGGTAAGGAAGAAGCCTGTTGATATCAGGGCCAAAATGTCAAAGGTCAAGGTCTGAAAGAAGAACAATGGTTTCAGCACAAACAATTTCACGTATCTACATAAAGGACTATTAAACATGGGGTAGACGTATAATGTGTAGTTCACAGTACTCATGTTCACTTTATTGTGTCTTTACCATGCTTGTCCAGGTCTTATTGTCCTTCATATTCTGTGTAAAATTTTGGACAAGTTGCACAACATTTACTTGACTAGCAGAATGTTTTTCAGCTTGTCAGTAGATGCAAGACATGAATTTTCTGGAGCCCTCAGTTTCAGCACTGTTTAAAAATGACATAGCTATCCCAATAACTAATTTTCATTATAACAAATATGCATATTTGGGATATAACAATTCATGATACATCCAGTTGCAGAATTTGACTAGTTTAATGGTATACATTACCATACCTACCTTATAAGAAGGTCAGCAGTATACTGAGTGTCATTTTTGTGGCCAGCCATTCTTTGCTAATGTATAGCAAAAACACAACTGTGTACAGAGCCGTCGTAAAGGGTGGGTGAAACAGGCAGTCGCCCGGGGCGCCAAGCCTGGGGGGCGCCATTTCGAGCAGTTTGCAATATTTTTTCCCGTGTGGGTGGGTGCTGAAGGCAACGCTCACCGGGGGGGCTTTTTCTTCCAGAGTACAGTGTCAATCCAGATCTGCCAGCATCCTAGCAAAGATTTCAAGTCGGCTGTAAGACCAGCATATTGTTCTCCACTTTTTATTGTTTTCTGACATTACTGGCCATGGCAGGAAACAACCGTACAACATTGTTTTTTACTTTTTTAACAACCATTTATTGACATTACTGGCTGTGTATTGACCTCTGTACCCAGATGGCAGCTGAATTCCTCTTCTATTGATCAATTGTATCAAAATGACTAAAAACTCATTGTTCAATAGCAGTCCCACTCAGAATAGACCACCTGCTATTCCAGTGGCTGTAGAACTCCTATGGCAACTACCTTACATATATGTGCAAGCTGTCCACCATTGAATTTGTCAATGTATGTTTGTTTGCTGCCATGTCTAGTATAGTAGAAAATGATAAAAAGTGGTGGAGAGAAACTCTTTGGCCTAGCATCTCTGCAAACAGCATTGACCTGGATCGAATAGCACATTATATGGCAGTAAATCTTTTATCTACATTTGTCACAGTTTGACGTGTGTTAAACACAGGCTTATATGGTACGTGTAAGTTGAGAATATTAAACTGATAGGTAATTAACAATTCTTGTAACTCCATTGTATCTGAGGTGCTGGGTAGGCGTGGTTTGCGGACAATAGACTAGAAGGTTGAATGGCCACCTGATACAACCATATATACTTGCGTATAAGCCAGTACCAATTGCAAACTGCATAGACCGAGATCTGCTGTTGCATAATGCACCGACAGATCTGGGTCTATGCGGTTTGTAGGGATTAATCAGTAGAACAAACAACATAGACCCTGATCTGCTGGAGCATTATGTGATGGCAGATCAGGGTATATGTTGTTTGCATTAGGAGGTGGATTATATGTGTGTGTATATGGTATTTTATAAAATTGTGCATGGCCTTGTTGTGATGCAATTTTTATTTGAATAATAGAATTTTCAGATACATCTGCTCAGTAACATTAATAACCACTCATACTTTCCAAATTATCTATAAATAGCTTTTTAATTCCACATTCTGTGTGCAGCAGGGCATCTTGATTTGGTGATATTCATCCATCCTTCCATCTGTCTGTCAGTCGATACAAACTTTGTTAGCATGATCATGCAAAATGTAGTCGATGTAGACAACTTAAATTCAATATACATTTTTCTATCCATATAGACATGGTTTGATTAGATTATCATGCTCTTTGAATAATTGTTCAGTTTTTTTAAAAGTTCTTCTGAATTTTGGACTTTTTTAGTATTTTTTATTTTCATTAAACCTCATTAGCACTATTACATAGAAACCTCATTACCACTGTTACATAGAAACCTCATTAGCACTATTACATAGAAACCACTAAACCTATGTAAATGAGGTTTACAATGCATGCTTACAAGCATATGAAGATGATCTGACTTGATTTTTGTGCAATGTAAATGATTCTTGTGAGCTTTATCAGATTTTCAAACTTTCTGGACCTTTTTACTTTGCAGTGGGGTCATTTGTGTTTTATAAACACAGGTTGAGTCCAATATTGCCATTTCTCAAACTCCCTTCTGCTGCACATTGTACTGTCATCAGACTAGGAATCTTTTAGAACAGCAGTCGTGAATTTGATAATATTAAGCCATAATTTTATAACTTTCTTACATCTTTTCAGACTTTATTAGGGCCCTGTTCAATGAAGTTGGTAGAGCCCTATAGTGATCAAGTCCATCCATCCATCTGTCCCTTCATCTGTCTGTCTCTTTGTTTGTCCTGTAACAATTTCTTTTCTGCAAGATAACTTACTGGAAATTGTCGAATTTTAACAAAATTTTGTATGCAGCTTTATATTGATGAGACCTCAAAATAGTTCAATTTCCATTTTGATTTCTCTGTCATCATTTAGATGAGTTATGGCCCTTGATTGTCTATCCTCCTGTCATTTCTGAAGCTTTACTTTCCGAAAGATTGTTGGATTTCAGCCAAATTTGGCTTGCAGTTCTATATTGATGAGACCTTGAATGAGTTCCATTTCCAGTGTTCCACAACAGCTTTTAAAGGAGTAATGCCTCCTGATTGCCCATCCTTTTTACTGCTTTCTGCAGCGTAACTTTATCAAGGTTTGTTGGATTTCAACCAAATTTGGTATGGGGCTTTATATTGATGAGACCTTAAAGGAATTTGATATCCAGTATTCCACGCCATCATTTGCAAGAGTTCTGCACCCTGATTGGCTATCCTCAAGACTTTGGTTATCACGGCATACCTTTACCAAGGTGTGCTGGATTTAAGTCAAATTTGGTATAGGGCTTTATATTAATGTGATATTGAATGAGCTTGATTTTCAGCATTCCACAAATGATTTACAAGAGTTATGCCCCTGATTTCCCTTTTTTTGCTGACTTTGGTTTCCACAGCATAAGTTTACAAAGGTTGGTTGGATTTCAGTCAGATTTGGTCTGGGGCTTTATATTGATGAGACCTTGAATAAGTTGGATTTCCAACATTCCACAAGTTCATTGACAGGAGTTATGCTCCCTGATTGTCTTCCAAGCTTTGATTTCCACAGCATAACTTTACCAAGATTTGTTGGATTTCAACCAAATTTGGTATGGACCTATATGTTAATGAGACCTTGAATGAGTTGGATTTCCAGCATTCCAAATGATCATTTACATGAGTTATGCCCCCTGATTGTCTGTCCTCCTGACAATTGGTTTATGGAGCATAATTTTACCAAGGCGTATTGGTTGTAAACCAAATTTGGTACATGCATGGGGCTTTAGATTGATGACACCTTCGAAGAGTTCAATACTCAGATCATCATTTACAGGAATTATTCCCCCTGATTGTGTATTCTCCTGACTTTTTGTTTCTGCAGCATTATTTTACAAAAGAATGTTTGATTTCAACCAAATTTGGCATCCAGCTTTTCACTGATGAGACATTTCCAGGATTTCTCAAAATCATTTAAAAGAGTTATAGACCCTGATTTCCCCTCCACACTTGGTTTCTGCAGCATAATTTTAGTAAGAAATATTGGATTTTAACCATATTTTTCATGCACCTTTATACTGATAAGACCTTGATGAGTTGGATTTCCAGCATTCCACATCCTGATTTGGAGGAGTTATGTGCCCAGATTGCCAATTCTCCTAATTTTGCTTTTACAACACAAGTTCCCCAGCTTATGGTCCTGTTGAGCAAACTGCAGTGAGCAGGGTCCTTTGCGATGCACCCATTACTCTACTGAGCAAACAGCAGTGAGCAGGACCCTTTGTGATGCACCCATGGTCCTGCTTAGAAAATTGCAGTGAGCAGGGCCCTTTGTGATGCACCCATTGCCTGCTGAGCAAATTGCAGTGCACAGGGCATTCTGCGATGCACCCATTGCCCTGCTGAGCAAACTGCAACTAGCAGGGTCCATTGTGATGCACCCATTGCCTATGCTCAACAAACTTCAGTGAGCAGGAGCCTTTGTGATGCACCCATTGCCCTGCAGAGCAAACTGCAGTGAGCAGGAGCCTTTGTGATGCACCCATTGCCCTGCTGAGCAAACTGCAGTGAGCGGGAGCCTTTGTGATGCACCCATTGCCATGCTGAGCAAACTTAAGTGAGCAGGAGCCTTTGTGATGCACCCATTACAAATAACTCAAGTTTTCCAGACTTTTATACATTCATTTAACAGTCTGACATATTTAGAAATTTTAATACTCATTCTCATAAAATATTCATTTCTTTTAAAATCTTTTATTAACAAGGTCTGATATGCAAGTTGCATATAATTCCTAAGAAAGAGTGAAACAAAATGTATATATCTTAAAAAATCTGCAAATTGTTTACTTGTGAATTTGTTTAGCTTTTGAAAAAATGACAGTTGGAATACCCCATGCATTCTCATCTAAAACAAAATGCAAGTGACCTTAATTAAATGCATTCATGTTTAGTTTATAAATACTTCAATATAATGATATGGAGAACTAACTCAAAGTGATTTATATACCACAACAGCTGGAAGTAAAATGGCTGCAGCTGCTCATCAATTGAAATGTGATCTTATATCATAAATAAAAAGTGAAAATATAAGAAAATGGATCTCAGAGTTATTGAGCATTGAAAAATTTACAAAACCATCCTTGAGGGAAGCATGGAGGTAACTCAAGTTAGCATTTCAATAGAGCTGTCCCTTGTTATGATTGAATTATCTCTGGATATGTACTTTCACAGATGAAAGGAAATAGCCTGAGGGAGTTCTGCTAGGATGGGTTTGTGATTGTAAAAGGTAATTAATAGTTTTTGAGATTGATTGTAGTCAAGACATGTTCATTAATAGGAAACTTTTTATTTAAGACATGTTCATTAATAGAGCACTTTTTTTTACTTCAGAAATGTCCATTAATAGGACACTGCGGCTTTCTGCATGCAGTATTCAGTGCAACTTTTATTATAAATTACAAAATCATGATTTTGGTGGCTAAAAATGTGAATTTATCAAAAAAGAACAGTTTGCTGGGAAACAAGATTAGAACATAGGATTTTCCCAGGAAATCAGGACTTACCACTGGTATGTTATATGATTCTTTTTCAGCCAAAAATTGTTCCATGAAACTTCCCTCTTCTTGCATTTATGACAAGAAATATTGTCACTTCACTATTTCTCATGGTGGAGCAGTTTTTGTTGATTTCATGGCTGCACCAAACTATGAATTCAGAGACCAAAATGAACAATGATCTTTCTGTGGAAGAAACAAGACCTCTTCCCCAAATTTCAGCACCAATAAAAATGTATATTTTTATTTTTTTTCAAAACCACAAAAATGTATACCCATGGAAAAAAATAAAAATTCACAGTATTCACTAAACTCTGGGATAAAAGAGTAACTAACTGCAAGCAAAAAAATTTCAAATAAAGGGGTTCAAAATCACCATTTAAATTATGATCACAAAAATTAAACATTTTGCTAATGGTGAAAGTTGTGCTTCTGACCTTGACCTCTTACCTCTTGACTTTAAGATGTTCTTTGCTAACTTATGTGTAATACTATTGTACAAGCTGTTAGTTCAAAATGCAATGCATGCGCATTCTGTCACTGTCTTTAATTGTGAAGTAGGAATAATGTTGGAATAACATTGATAATTTTTGTCTTTTCAGACGCTGTGGAAGACCGACAACTGGTTGAACCCTTCAGCATTATCAATTCCTTCTCTTTCCAACAATTGGAGCAGAAGGAGGACATGACCCATCAAGGCCACAGGTCAGATGAAACCCAACTGGCTACAGGAATTCATGTTGCCATGGAAACATGGAATGAACCTAGTCAACAGAAAAAGAGCATGATACAGAATTTAATAACCCCACGTACAAAGTCAGATGTAACATTTGTTCACTCATTGCAAATTAAACAGGAGGAGGAGGAGGAGTTTTTGCGTGAAACTGAAGGAATCTGTGACAGTGACAAAATTGTCCTAGATTTCTCAGATATGGACATTCTGCCTTCTGGATCTGAACTGGCTAGCAAGTCTTGTGACTTTGTCAGTAAATGTGGTGGACCTCAACAGTTTTCTCAAGATAGAACGATTTCTGAACATGATCAAAGGTTTGTGGCTGGGACATCTCAGTCAGGTAAAATACTTGAGACACAAAGAATTCCAGAAAGTCTGGAAATTGTTACATGTCAAAGCAGTAACAGTCAAACTATCGATAAAGACCAGGCTTTGTGGTCAGACTATATTGGAGGCAGCCATCACCTCTCGGCAACAGCCAGGAATAATTTAACAGGAGAACCTTTTTTGGCAACCACTGTCAAAGGACAAAGTTGGAAGGGAAAAAAGACTGGAGTAGAGAAATTCAGGTCACAATCCTCTTCAAGTAATACGATAAGAATAATTACTGAGGAGGAAGAAGCTAGTATTCCAGAGATGGTAACAGAAAGGCCTCAGCCAAGGCTTGAACTTCAAGGTCAAAGATCTACTGGTTCATTAGTTTTAAAGTTACTTGAAAAGCCAACAAATATGCCATTCAGTAGGAGTGTATCTCTTTCACTGAACAAGAGTCCAGAAACCCACACCAACAGACATCTGCAGGTCTCTCATTCTTTGACAGAAACAGTCTCCAGAAACCTAGAAGCTACCAAAACACAAAGTGGGAAGGGAGTCAGAAATTCTTTGGATATGATAGACTTGACAGACGAATCTGAATTACAAGAATCTACTCGGTCGGACAGTTTACTCCAAATGAAAAATCCAGTGCCTGTTCCTACAGCTGAAAATGTCAGAAGATTCACAGAAAGGGGGATAACTCCAAACAGTTTACAGACAGATTTCAGTGTCACAGCTGTTTCATTAGCACCATCTCAATACCAGGGACAGAGCTCATCCATCTCCAGTGAACATACAGCACGGGCTTCCAATGCACATGCTGAGCATAAAAGACCCAACAAACTGAATACAAGTAATAATTTGTCAAATATGTTTGTGATGGTTGGCAAAAAGGCCAAATGCCTTATTTGTAACACACATTTAATAAGTGCGGATTACATGAAAACACACTTGCGAAATCACATTGGTTATAAACCTTACAAGTGTAATTATTGTGGAAGAAGTTTTGCTGATAACTCAAATCTTCGTCGACATATTCAAACACACACAGGGGAACGACCTTATGCATGTAACAATTGTGGCAAGACATTTTTAAGAAATACACACCTCAGAAAGCATTTATTACAGTGTGTTCCACATACTATTGCAGATGCAGATTCAACATAGATTTGGGGAAAAAATAAAAAAATGTTAAGTCCGTATTATGAACTGTAGAGAAAGAAACTCGAAAATATATCTGCCTGATTTGTGTTATTTAAGGGAGATGTTTTTCACATATTAGTTTCTTGCAGTAAACATTGTCTACCACATGTAATTACTCAGCTGTAAGCTAACTGCCCTTAGCGTAAGATTTTAAACATATTGGCCAGTGTTATTTTTACTTTACTCCAATAACTCGCATTTATTATCATATCAACTATCATATAATAAAGCAAAAGTTACACATGTCAGCCAAGTAAAGTTTTTGAGCCTGCCTTAGCGGAAACTCCACATATCAATCACTTTGGTGACCATATACATCAATGTCCATCCACACCCCAGATTAAGGTCAGTGGTAAAGTTTCCTAGATTAATTTTTACTTTCAAGTTTAAAAAAAAACGAGCAAGACATAAAGAGGATAAAAAAAATTTTTTTTTTTTTTGGGGGGGGGGTATAATTTGTTCATGGTTTTGTAAACAATTTCATTATTTTAATTGTTTGTAATTTAATTTGTTGATGCATCTCATTGACAAAGACAGCATATATGAAAATGATATTGTACATTGAGCCTTTATATTCATTGTTCGTGGTAAATAGAAAATTAAACAAACTGGCACCTTTGAATTAAAAAGTAACATATTAGTCATTAGATCTCTGAAATTGATGTTTGTTCTTGACTTAAAGCAAGAAGTAAGCTGCCTGATATACCGTATCTACACGCTTACAAGTTGAGTCCGACTGCAAACTGCACAGACCCAGATCTGCCATCGCATAATGCACCGGTAGATCTGGGTCAGTGCAATTTGTTAGGAGTAATCAGTAGAACAAACAGGATAGACCTTGAGCTGCATGCACATTATGCAACAGCAGATCAGGGTCTATGTTTGCAGTTGGGCTCGACTTCTTTCCTTGTCATGTTTGTATTTTTTCCTACATGTGTACTTACATTTGCTTGAAGAAAATAGAGAGGGTCCAAGTGTGCTTATTTGTTATATATGCTTATTTTCACATATGCACCATAATCCAGATTTTACAGAATATTCAAAATATATTTGAATCTTGCTACAACAACCAATTTGGTTTCCAGTCATTTTTGTCATTGTATTGCATCAGTCATTGTAAAGATAATTTAATATGAGTTATCTCCCTTGTTTTATAATTGTCAAGCCAGTATGTGTCATATGAAGAATGAATCAGACATAAACAAATTCTGTCATATTTAATGTTATTTTAACTATTTAAAAAATCTAATCCATTTTTTCAGACATAAAAATACAGTTTTCGCGAACAAATTTTTATATTGGCTTGGTTTGGTGTTATATGTTGCATCAACACAAGTAGGTTATATAGTTATATAGTGCCAAGGCAATTGGAGTAATGTGCCTTGCGCAAGAATGACCCATAGTAGCAGACCCAGTAGGATTTGAACCCACACCCTTCTGGTAGTAAGTTTAGCCCATTAGCCACTGAGCCAACCGCTGCTCCTGTCTTTATTGTTCATTGGTCGCCTCTTATTACATGCAAGAGAGCACATCAAACCTATTCTACAGCCCTTAGCCTGCAAAGGGGGGGGGGGGGGGGTAAATACCATCCATTTACTGTCTATACTTGTGTATAATCCGGGTCCAAATGCAAACAACACAGACTCTGATTTGCCGTTGCATAATGCGCCGACAGATCAGGGTCTGTGTTGTTTGTTCTACTGATTAGTCCTTGCAAACTGCAGAGACCCAGATCTGCTGGCGCATTATGCGATGTCAGGTCTGGGTCTATGGAGTTTTCAGTTGGTATTGGCTTATATGCGAGTATATACTGTAATGAAGTTTATTACTGGGAAACTGCTGTTAGAGTTGAGAGCTGGACATTCTGTTCTAAGGATCCAAATCACCATTGAACCTGTTTTGCTCCAACATTTTTCTGTTGGAACCTGAAAATTTTGTTGTACTGAATGTTGTAATGAGAGTTGACTGTACAAGCATTATCATGCTTCAGTTGACTGAAAAAGACTGTGTAACTTTGATGAAATATCCCAAGTAGATGAAGTATCCCAAGTAGATGAAATATCCCAAGTAGATGTGTAACTTTGATGAAATATCCCATGTTGTTGCTCAGAGTTAAGACAATTGATACCAGATCTTGAGCAGGCTGCTGTACACAACCTGAACATGTATCATTAATCGATTGGGTAGGAGTAACAAAAAAAGGAATTTAACAAGTCAGTCACATTTTTTAATTTTTCATATATTAATTAATATATTATTTTAAAAGGTTTGATTGTTATTTTACAAAGTTGATACAGAATAGTAACAGAGAATGCAGCAGCTGTATTTGCTTTCACTACAGCTGGCTGACTACAATATATTATTTAGCACATAATGCTAAAAATAAAATACCGTATATACTCGCATATAATCCACTACCAACTGCATAGACCCAGATCTGATGTCGTATAATGAGCTGGCAGATCTGAGTCTATGCAGTTTGTAAGGACTAATCAGTAGAACAAACAACATAGACCCTGATCTGCTGGTACATTATGCGATAGCAGATCAGGGTATATGTTGTTTGCATTTGGACCCAGGTTATACACGAGTACATACGGTACTGATAATATCCTGAAATGTATTTGAACCAAAGTGATTCCTTGCTCATGGAATTCTTTGTCGATATTAAAAGTGTATCATCTTATAAACTTCATTTTTTAAGACAGTGTTTAACCTAGTTTGTATGTTTCTCTTAGGGTACAAAGTTAGAATTTTGAATTGTGAAGTGCTATTAATGTCAGAAGCAGTATAGTGTTTTACTAGAGTTCCCAGAACACGACTACCTTGCCACCCTCTCGGTTGCTGTATACAAATTCCCTGCCAGCCTGACTTAATTAAGTATGAAATCAGGTCACAGTGACCAACTATTGATAGGAAAGTGTTGCACTCAACAAGACACATCCATGCATGGAGCTGCATGACCATGCAGTCAATAATGCATGGGAAACTTAAAAAAACAAAAACTACTTGCACAAAGTCATTAAAGCATGAAATCTAGGTCACAATAACCTACTTTTGGTGGAATGGTATTGCACTTACCAAGAGGCATTAAGATACAAAATTTTTATGAGCCCCCCCCCCCCACTGAAGTGTATGAGAAACTGACATGAATCCAAAAACTTAACCAAGGTGACAGACAAGCAGACAGACAGAAAGACATGGTTAACACTATGTGCTCCTTCCATGTTTATGACAGGGCATTAAACACATTTGTTGAATCTTTGAAACTTTGAAAAACTCTAGTAGAGAGCTAAACATGAAGTAGGGGACAGTAGTGGTAACAAATTTCACAGACAGAGAATTTGTTGAAAAAACTTAGAGAATTAAAAACATAAGCCACAAATACAAAACTTGGTTTAATGCTGAAACAAAAAAGTCATTAAGATGCAGAGAATAACTGAAGAAGGAACTTTAGATCAATCAAAATGAAAGCAATTAGGGGAAAAATGCAAAGAAATACAACAAAGTCAAATGCATTAAAACATGCACAGGAAACTTTATTCAAATCTAATCTTAATCTTAATAATTTTAAACATAACATATGAAAACCTATTCAATTTTAATAAAAATTTTAGTTTTAAATAGTGAACATTATACAAATATTCCCCAACAATCTTCACTTGGGATACTTTGCTTTACTTAACACAAGCAAATGTTTAGTGTTTATATGTTTTTAGATGCCTGCTATTAGGTGGAGTGTATTATATTGTGACATTGTCCATCCATCCGTCAGTCCATTTGTCGGTTACCGATTTCATTTCTGCACAATAACTATGCAGGTGTATAATGTGCCGTTCATGGTACACTTGTTCTTTTCTCTGTATTAATTGTCAGATGATAATACATGTACCAGTCATGTACTTCCATCTTTCCTGAACAGATGTAATGAGGTGCTATATTATATTTGCTGCAGAACATCAGGGAGTTATTATTAGTGACTGTTTGTGTAGATATAAAAATAATGCTGACCTAAACACATCACCAACAAACTTAACAGCTAATAGATACAATTGATGGCCAACATGTCCATCTTTTACAATAAAGTCTCCGTAAGCCATAGGTAAACTGTTTATCTTTTACAATAAAGTTTCTGTAAGCCATAGGTTTGGTACTTTAAGCTTTAGTAAAGACACGTTTTTTTATATAGGTTCTTTGAAAGGTCTCTCTGATGTTGATATGATTTTTCATATTTGAATAGTCCTTGTAATATGCCAGATGTGTAAGTAATTATAGTCAGGGAGAAGGCCCTGGATGAATTTTGAATATTTATAATCTGCCTTTCTTCTGTTCTATATGTTAAGCAAATACAAAAAAGAGAAAAAATAAGGCAGTGGTTGAAACTAAAAATATCTTTTAACATACATTTGTGAGTGTACCTCCTTGTAAGTATTTCATTTGTGTTGAAATGTGTATGACCATTACTAAAATACACTTGCCCACGTATTTGACTGGTAAAATTTGTATATGTTAATATAGAAAAGCAAGTTTTATGCATCCATTTTTGTTCATGAGAAAGAACCTTTTTAATTATCATTTTATTATAAGCTCATTACATGTACTTTTATACAGAGATGAATACCAGCATGTGAATAGTTTTAGATACAAATTTAGACGTTTTAAAATTTTTTTATAGTAGTGTATATTTGTAGAATCTTCTTTCATTGTAGGTATTTACTGCATTTTGTGACTTTTACATAAATGTCTCCTCCTTGTTTTTAAGTATATAAAAGCTCACAATCATGTTTCGTTATCAATTTGCATATTTAGGGTGACATTTATGATTGTACTGAGAATTTCATTATGGAAATCAGGGCCTGCTGTCATCATGTTTAGAGTTAAAGTGATGAACTTGGTCTTCGTTTTCATAACCTCTGGCAGTTTGACAATAATGTTGGTTCCTTTTTTAATTTTTTTTATGGGTATCAAATTTTTGGTTTCTGCAGGAAATTACATTTGGATTCATGGAATGGGTCAGGAGTAGTATTGTTTCCACAGAATTTCATTGGGTCTTTTCTTTAGATTCATGCTTTGTAGCAACCACTCAATCTATGAAAATTGGTACCTCATGTAAAATAGTAATGGAGCTGTTGTAGGAGAAGAAAGCCTATCTGTTGTAGGAGAAGAAAGCCTATCTGCATATATATATATATATATATATATATATATATATATATATATATATATATATATATATATATATATATATATATATATATATATATATATATATATATATATATATATATATGGAGATGCAGGAGGTTTGTATTTGTCAATGCCAATAATGAATTGACATTGGCTGATGATGAAGACAAGCTAGGTAGTAAATATGAGTCAGTGAGACCCACTTTTGATATGGTGGTGTAGTATTTCACTGGATGTATGCACATATCAAGTTTTATAACTTGCAACAGTATCAAAAAAACTGACCTAAGCACAAAAGAGTAAAAGATAAGCTAGCATCAAAAAGTGGGTCACTGTGAGTGCCACATCTCTTTTGCAGCCAGCAAAGGATAGAACAAATCTGATATTGTAAGATGGGTGGCTGTTTAAATGACATAAATTAAGAGACAAGAGACTCAGACGATGACTGGATACTAGAAGTGGCTGTAAACTGGCATTTACCATTTATGGGAGGTTGCACTGCTGTATTCCTCAAGGATGTATGTAATTATCAAGCTGTATGACTGTATCCAAGAGGTGGCTGTAAACTGGCAGTGACAGTTTATGGGAGGTTGCACTGCTGTATTCCGCAATGATGTATGTAAATATCAAGCAGAATGACTGGATACAAGAAGTGGCTGTAGACTGGCAGTGACAGTTTATGGGAGGTTGCACTGCTATATTCCTCAAGGATAAATGTATATATCTAGCTGCATGTTTGTACATGCAATAGGATTTAAGAAACATAAAATGGTGTACATTGTCAAAGAAGTATGTAAAGTAGATCAGTGAGCTAATTTTGGAAAAGCACTATTACTGTATTTACTCGTGTATACGTTGGGACCATATGTAAACAACATAGACTCTGATCTGCTGTCGATTAATGCGCCAGCAGATCAGGGTGTATGTTGTTTGTTCTACTGATTAGTCCTTGCAAACTGCATAGACCAAGATCTGCCAGCACATTATGTGACGGCAGATCTGGGTCTATGAAGTTTGCAGTTGGTATCGACTTGTATGTGAGTATATATGGTACTATGCAACATGTATGCATATAAATTGCAAACTCTTTTACGCACCCACCCATGTGAAGTAGTTGTTGAGAGATTAAATATGTAGCTGAAGTGAAGGGAAAATCTAAAATATGTAGCTGAAGTGAAGGGAAAATCTAACTTGATATGAGAGGTTGTTGTTTAAGAGAGTGCCCATTGCACCGTATCAAGTTGCATGACCGTAAAACCTAGTGTCCGAGAAATTGACACAGACATAAAAGGTATACTTTGTTTATACTTATTTGATGGTCAGCTAAAAAACAAAAAAACAACAAAAAAAAGATTTCAAGGCATACCTTATTTCAATTTTTTCTGTGTACTCGCTAAATCTTAAAGGTCCAAGAGAATCAAACAAGCGGGTTCAGTGTCACAAGCCCTCCTTCCTCCATTTACTGTTACCCAGTTACAGTAGCAGTTGCAATTGCAATGCAAATGATAATGCTAGTTTAACCTCTCGAATGGGTAACACTGTGTTGATAGTGTTGATATGATGTACATGCATGCCTCCTATTGTAAATTCTATATAAGTAGAGATTCCAAATTTTAGGCATCATTATATATGTATTTTAGTCCAGTGTGGTTTCATTTTATCATTTAGAGGTATAGGATTTTTTCCCCCAAAAGAAAAGGGGGGTTTAAACTTTTAAAAGGGGTTTTTTAATTATATCTCCATCTCTAGGATAGGGGTATTTAGTACTCCTTGTGCCTGTCCATGCATCCTTTAGTTCAGCACACAATCTCATTAGTGCAACTAGTCCTGCAGTTTTTGATCAATTGCCATGAAACTTGGTAAGTGTTATCATCACCTGAAGATGTGCATATCTGCAAATCACTTTGCTCCTGCATTTTTTTGTTAGAGTTATTGCCCTTTTTGTCTTATAGTCTAATGCAGTGTATGACACAAACTCTCATTAACACAGGTACTCTCCCAGTTTGTGATGGATTGCCAAATCACTATGTTCTCACAATTTATTATAAGAGTTATTATCCTTTTTTACTTGTAGCTGAATACAGTGTATGACAGAATCTTGTGAACACAACTAGTCTCAGTTTCACTGGATTGCCACGAAACTTTGTAAATGCTATGGTCTTCATTTAAAGATACTCTTATTGACAAATCACTTTGCTATCACAAGTTTTGTTAAGAGTTATTGCCCTTGCACCTTAATGCAGTGTAATACGGAATCTTGTGAGCACAACTCATCTTGCAGTTTTATCTCTACTGGTCATAGACCGCAAGAGCTTATGGAATGGCTTGCTGTCCATCATCCATCGTCCAACACCCATAAGTTAGCACAAGTTTGTTATCACTACTCCTCCTAAACAACTTGGAGGATTGCCATGAAACTTAACACTCACATTCATCCCAAAGTCTAGTTGGTTCTAAATGAAAATGGTGATATCCAATAGCAGCCATCTTGAAAATCTTGTTATCACTACTCCTCCTGAATGGATGGTCATACCAACATGGGTTTTCAATAAGAGACCTCTTATGATGTCTAGCTGGTCCTAAATGAAAATGGTGCCAATCTGATGTTCAATATGGCCACCATGGTAGTCATCTTGAAAAACTTGCTTTCACTATTCCTCCTGAACAGAAAGTCATATCAACATGGAGTTTTCACCAGTTGACTTCTTTTGATGTCTACTTTGTCCTAAATGAAAATAGTTCCATCTAGACATACAATATGGTCACCACAGTGGCCATTTTGAAAATCTTACTGCTACAACTCATGAATGGATGGTCATATCAACAGGAGGTTGTCAATAAAAGACTTCTTATGATGTCTAGTTGGTTCTAAATGAAAATGTAGCCAATCAGATCTCTAACATGGTTGCCATAGCAGCCATCTTGAAAATCTTGTTATCACTACTCCTGCTTAACAGAAAGTCATATCAACATCACGTTTTCATCAGAAGACTTATGGCATTTAGTTAGTGCTAAATGAGAATGGTTCCGCTCAGACATCTGATATGGCCGCCCAATCAGTAATCTTGAAAATCTTGTTATCACTAACCATAATGAACGAATGGTTGTTTAAAATAGGGTATTCGCTAAAAGACTTCTTATGATGTCTAGTTGGTCCTAAATGAAAACAGTGCTGATCTGATGTCCAACTTTAAAATCTTGTTATTGCTACTTCTGCTGAATGGAAAGTTGTTTCAACATGGAGTTTTCACCAGAAAAATTCTTATGATATCCTAAATAAAAAATATAAAAGTGGCCATCCTGAAAATCTTGTCGCTACTCCACCTGAATAAATGGTCATATCAACATGATGTTTTCACTAAAATACTTCTTATGATGTTTTTAGTTCATCCAAAATGAAAATGGTGCTGATTTGACATCCAGTATGGTCCCCACAGCAGCCATCTTGAAACTCGTTATTGCTACTCCTCCTGAATGGAAGTCATATCAGCAGTGGGTTTTCATCAAAATGAAAATGGAGCACCGTAGACATCTGGTATGGCTGCCACAATGAACAAACTGAAAATCTTGTCACTAATTCTCCTGATTAGATGGTCATATTGGCATAGGGTTTTCACTAAAACTCTAGTATGTCCTAAATGAAAATGGTGCTGATCTTGCATCCAATATGGCTGCCACAGTGGCTAATTTTAAAATCTTATTGCTCAAGAATATCAGAAGTGGTTTCAATACTCTGAAGTTTAAAAGAAGGAATGGTCTTATCTTGAATTCCAGGAAATTCTTTTCAGACAGTAGAGTGTCAATCCCTTGAAGAGACTCATTTATGGTTCGCTGTGAAACTTGGTACATATTATACAAGGCTTTACAAATCCTCTTGCCCAATTCCCAGGACAAGCTCAAATTTGGCTCAGGCAGGTTCATGTTTGCAAGGTACTTGCCCATGTGCAAGTTAAAAAAAATTGAGAGATAGAGGTCGTCTTCAGTTCATAATGCTTATGTTCTACAAGTTTTATACTCTGCGATCTCGCCACAGTACATATATCAGCACCTTTTTTCTGTTTGTATGTACCACATTCTTCAAATACATAAATGCCCGCAGTTTCTTTCATCTGTTGATCCTTCATTTCACATGATATACTGTCTGTAATTTCATTGTAGTTAGTGTCATGGTCAGTCTTGCATTTTCTCATGCAGACATGATAATGTGAATGTACCGTTTATAAAGCAATTTTTGACAAATAGGAAATATTTCTATTTTAACTTACCAGTTATATTTTAATCATAATATTTGTACGTATATGGGATTCGCGAACTTTTAAGTGCTAACATATTTCAGGAGCAGTTTGCGAGCTCGAATGTGCCAGGATTGCTGGCTCTAAACAATCGGTGAGTCACAGAATGTTTTCATGCATGTCATCGATTTCAAGGCGACTAGGTGATAATGGTAACCCATGAGATTTCTTTCACAGTTGTGTTTGGAAATAAAAGGCACTCATCTCTAATGATTAGCCACTGGAAAATCTAGCACCTATATGTGGCGTTCATCATCTGTTATTTATGTGATAACAGGAGACCAATACATACTTAGTGTTTGGAAAATAATTAAATGGATCAAAATAAGTGTTCTCAAATCATTCTCAAAGTCAGCTTGTCAAAGATTGTTTAGATGCATGTTGCTGATTTCAAGTTGAAAACTGGACAACGTGGAAGCAGAGCAGAGATGTGAGTCGACACAACACTCCCCAGAAAAAAAGCAAAGAGTGAATTCATTAACATTGGAATATTTCAGTGAGGGACTCGGTTTTGCTTTGTTTTCTTACTGGATTTGATACTACAATCTGCATGATCAATTTAACTTTAAGTGGAAACATAAAGAAAAATGTTACGATATATTACAACATGATTAAAATTAAGTTAACACTGGTCTGTTCTTGGACGTTTAATTTTTCAGTTTAAGGTGTTTTACCTAAATACCATTCTCTCCTAAAAGTCTAGCCTTTCCAAAACCTTTGCTCTTCTAAATATATCTGTGTTCTAACCCTTCCTTTCTTTCCTCATCTGCATCTCTATCTACATGTACTATTTACATATATCTTTTTGATAACTTTAATTATTGACATATTGTTTTAAGGTGCAAACAAAAATACCAAGAAGAAAATTCTATATTTGTAAAATAAATATAATACAGTTTCCTTAAAACATCCCAGACTTTATTTTAGTTTAATTGTGGTATTTTGTTCTCATATTGTGGTTTGTCTGTGGGTTCAACACCATATTTCAGCACATGATAGGCTATATATGATCAGAGTGATACTTCTGTCTCCTCCTCATATAGCAAATCTAAATGAACCCACACTGTACATTTATTCCCTGCAAATAAATAAGAGAAATGTGACAAATAAAGACTTTATTGTCATAAAGTGTACTTAAGTACATTTTACTTACATAATACCCTTCTAATCTCTTTATCACAATCAGAAAACCTGCATACTTTTACTATATGACAATACTGCAAATACAACCGAACTGTAATACAAAATACTACAAGTCAAAAGCTATAATATTTACAGATATTGCAAGATCTTACAATTGGAAAATAGTCTTTTTCTATAAATTCAATTCCAAGGTGAAATATTAGCTAAGAGTTTTGAAAACGCTCATTTCCCATAAAATATCTCCCCTTATGCAGGTAGTGCCATTACAAAGGGAGATAGCTTTTGTAAATGAAATTTTCTGAATGCCTTAGATTTTCATTTTTTGAGCATTAGTTAAAGGAGCATTACATAATTATCATTATATAATTATCATTTTACTCAATGAACTTGTCTCAATAACAAAAAAAAAAGTGATGCAAAGGTAAATATACTTGCAGTTCTTGCTCCTTTATCAAACATAGATGAAATTTTTGTATTTCTTGCATAGAAAACAATCTCCCATTTACATGTAGAGAAATGTCACAATCACAAAGCAAATAAATATTATCTCACAAAACTGTTCCTCTCACGTGCACAATTTTTACAAAACACATGAATTTTAAGTCTTACATTGACTCTGTAGATGAAATGTTCTTCTCATACCTAAATGCTTCCTTACAAAATAATGTTCTTGGCATACATATGTAGAGATATGAAAATAATGTTCCTGGCATATATACGTGGAGACATGAAAATTACACTCCTGGCATATATATGTAGAGACATGAAAATAATGTTCCTGGCATATATCGGTGGATACATGAAAATAATGTTCCTGGCATACATATGTAGAGAAATGAAAATAATGTTTCTGGCTTACGTACAAAGAGACATAAAAATAATGATCCAAGGTTAAACTTGTCACAAAAGTATTTATGGTACAAAAAATACACAATGTTGCATTTCAACAAAAATCCTACAATTTCATCTAATGACAATTGGACCTCTACCTTACAAAAACACTTAACACAGATCAAATATTCACCATTTAGGCTGTTATTTTGTATCCTACTTAAACACAGAGCCATTTGCCTTTAAATCTATGAACTTTCTAAATAGTATGAACATCAACATCTCAATAAAAATAGATATTTTTTTTACAACATTGGCACATTCAAGGCATAAAAATATCCATTCTGATGAGAACAACATTTTATGAAAACATTTACTCCAAGTGTAGTCACAAATTAAATAGAGTTCTCTCCCATTATAACATGGTACTTGGGTTCCCTAAATGCTGACCATGTTATGTACTGAACCACGGTAGAGTGAAAATGGCAGAAAATTCTACGAATGCGAGTATGTGTGTCTGTGGGAGAGAGGGGAGAAGAAAATAAATATAGTAAAAGTGTTGATGTAAATTAAATATCTGTGTTCACTTAATGGTATTTATGCATTTAATTTCGTCAGATAATAAAAGTTTTAGAAAGGAAATAAAGATATAATACTAAGTTTCATGTTGCCTCGTGTTGTTTTCTTTTATCCCATATCGCCATACATCTGACAGATCAGACCATATAAGTAACAATAATTCTATAATGTAACACCTGCCTATAATAAAAATACTTGTGAATCCTCGTTTCTAATATACAGATGCATTGTCATCTAGTTTAAAGTGATTTAAATTGATGAAAATTCTCAGTCACTTGGGGGGGGGGGGGGTAGAGGGGGGGATAATTTAATTTTGGTTGCATTTGTATACAATACTTTAAGAACATGATTCTATTTTTAATTAAGAGCTTAAAATCATATTTACCACTTCTAAACACATTCTACAATTAAATAAATCTAATTATTTATCAGTAAATATGCACAGTGAATAATGTTGAGTCATTTTTGTCGATTAAATATCTCGTCTTAAGTACAAAGTACCAGTGACATATGCTGATAAGTGACTGAAAGATGTCGCACAATATGCAGCACACTTTTAGCAATTCTAAAGCATAAAATAACAGAAATAAAGAAACTTACATGCATGTATGTAATCCATTTGATATCTAATGATGTCAAAAATAAGCACAGTTGCTCACAAAATGTATTAATCCGAATAGAATAAGTGCTGTTCATTTAGCACAATGTGTATTCCCTGTTTCCATACTGGCTAAGATGAACAGGTATATCACACACAGAATAACATCCCATGACACCTACTTTAAGTATTCTACGATTTTATTTTGTTTCAAACCTGATCATTCTTGGTTTTTATTGGCAAGTCTATAATGTTTCTCAGCTGTATAATCTTTCAAGACTCAACCATGTCCTAACTTTCTAGCCACATCAGTTGTTTTAATGGACCTTATTAGGGGTTCCATTATTCAAAAAAGCATCTATCAGTGACCACTGCTTCTCTCTGGTGATCGGATAATGCACTCTGGGCTGCATTGGAGCAGTTTAGTTGCTAGTTTTGCATGACAATGCAAAAGACAAGCTTATCATAGACCATTGTTTATCGACACCTGAATGGGAACAGACCACAAAAAGGATCAGTGGCAGCGTGTCTTGCATGTACCTGCATTATTGGTGAGGTTTACAAAGATTAAGTTGCTGATATGCTCAAGTGGTTTTAGTGTTCAATGCAATTTTGGCAGTCATGTGTACAGTTACAAAATACAATAACTGGCATGGACTGATTACCATAGTGGCTCGTTAGAGATATGGGTAATTTCGAGATACAATATCTGACATTGATGCAATAGTGACTAATTAGAGTCAAAGGCTGATTGTAAAAACACATTCTGACAATGTCCAAATCAAACACATTCTGACAATGTCCAAATCAAGTACAATGGTTTTGATATAAAGTTGCAGCTGATGGCTGTTTAAAAATTATTTTTAAAAAATATATTTTAACATAATTTTAGTCACATGGTCTGTAGCGTTACCACGTTATATCTGGAATTGTATTATCGTGAAGCTCATTATAATGGGGGAGAGCTGTATCTTACATCAGTGATAGCTTTATGTATCTAATTATTTTGAATGAATGTATCTACAAGTATACATGCATTATTTTCACAATGACACAAACTTGAACATATACTGTGCACCAACATCTGCAAAGAATCTCAATTGATAAGTTAGCGGGCTTCAACTTGAATCTCATTTGGTGTTTAACATAAATGCACAAGTGTAAATCTGCTTCAGACCTGGATATCATAAAACTTTTGAGAATGGGTTTTTATCTTCAGCCAAACAAAAAGTAGGTCCTTCATGACTGGTTAACACAAAATTTCAAGTTCAGACTTATTATGATTTCCAGGTCAGAAGTATACATCTTGTGTTGTCATATATCTCATTTGAGACAAAGACGGGGGATATATATATACACCCATTTTATGTGGCGGTGTTATTACTGACAGACACCCAATTTACATGCTTTCTCTAAAGATAAAGTTTATAACATGGTCCATACACTGAGACACTGAAACTGCTTTTATTCCTAGAGCTTGAAAAAAGCAATTAAGAACTGATCCATTAATTTTGAATGCTTTCACATTTTATTCAAATATTTTCTGATCCATAATCCTGAGAATTCTGGGAAGTAATCATAATAATTGATTCCCTATTTTTATTTTTCAGTGATGGAAGGCCTCATTAATATTTATACGAGTCTTGGAGAAGATTAGGAATCTGCATAAAACTTTTTGCATCCATGGTTTTAACATTTTTCTTATACTGCACATCATCTTCAAAACCTTGGAAACTTTGCAAAGCATTTTCACAGCCTAAAAAATCTATGGGTACATTTCCCAATTTGCTGGATTTAAGTCATTGGACACTTAGTAATTCATAACTTTCACTGTCGTGCTTCTCATTTTGTTACATCCGTGTGAACAAGAGATCAGCAAAGCTTTTTGAAAAGACTCTTTTCCGAAGTCTAACATTTCATCTGATCACAAAGGAGGCAATTTATTCTCTAAGTGATTCCAGTAATGCAATATGCTGGGTCAATTTATCCTTGACATCAAAGTGGTCATGTAAGGCTATTATCCTCAAATTTCCAGCAAAGCAAGTGTCAACAATTTTCAGGTACTCAAATGACTTCAATGCATTTCTCAGAGTGTCTAGAGCAGCACTTTCACCTGAAAGAGAAGCATTTAAGATTTTACTAACATCAGTTATAACCTTATTAATATAATTCTAGGAGTCCAGTCAGTCAGTTGCCAATATGTAAATTCTATATGGCTGCAAAGAATGGTCACAGCTGGGTGTCGGATGGGGTTTATGTAAATCCCATAATCACACAATACAAAATCAAGGAAAAACAAGGCAGAGCAATGTTACTGCTCCAGAAGTTCAAGGGAAATATTTAATAAAAGACCCATATATGTAAATTATTTTGACTAAATATAAGAATATATTTCAGGTATATAAATAAACAATAATGGAAAAAAAAATCCTTTCCATATATATATATATATATATATATATATATATTTATTTATATACATATACATATGTAAAATCAAATTATATGCCTGTATAGGATTTTGTTTCATTTTTAATCTTGTATACACCGCTCCCTCGATAACCTGTACACGGATAACTCGCAAACCAGCTTATAACGCAGGGTCAGGCATGGATCCCATTTTTGTACACTAGAAAATACCAAAATAATAGGCTCTTATTTGATGAATGTGAAAAAAATCACGATAAAAATTAGTAAATGAAACCTTGATATATCACTTGTTTTATCGTCAAAAACAGTGATTAGTAAATGGAAATTTGAATCAACATCATGAAAATTTCAACTTTCAATAAGAAGTCATATATTTTTTTCAATTTTCTTTCCAAACAACATTCTCACTACACAGTAAATAACAATATTTGACGAAATTTCAATCAACGATAATGTCACTAATGCCTCTAGAGGGATCACTTAAAACAATAAATAAGTTTTGCCAAGTGAAATTTTAGTTTTAGTTCTATCTTTTAATTCAGTTTCAGTGTAATCATCATAAATGCAATATGCCCTCTTGTATTCAAACGTGAAAAATATAATTCAACCATCTCAGCTATGTCCGCGAGCGTTTCCGTGAGAACCTAATTAAGTGCCAACCATTTTTTGATCTCCAACTTGCAGAATTATTTGTTGTGTTTTTACGCTCAATTAAAAGCACACCTACTTTGTATTATCACGTTAATTATGTCTTTTATATCAAATCAAATAAAAGGGTTGGATAAAGAAAAGTTAAAAGGCGTGCAAATCTTACCTGCATAAGTGCTAGTGGTCACGGCCATGTGTCAGATCAACTCATTTCAATTGATCAATCGAACACTGTTATAAATATAATTATGTAATATAATTAACCTACCTTAAATTAGCATACTCATTCACAAATTTCATCAAAGATAGTAAGGCAACCAAGCGAAATGAGTACTTGGTGAATAAAAAGCTGTTTCACAGATACGGTTCATTACGGAGAAGCAAGTTCCAGAGTTTGTATAGAGCTTAAAATTTCTAAATTGCCACTCAGAGATTTCCTCAAAGATGAGAAGAAGTTTCACTGTTACTTAAATCACAGCAGCCATATTTTATGAATAAAACAATAAATAAATCGAGTTTCGACGCTGACGGTTGTTTCACGAAATAAATGTCCCTAGTTTTTGAAAGAAAGGAATCTTGTTTTGTTTTGAATCAAGAAAAACAAAAAGAAGTGATGTAATACACAATGTTTTTGCATACCACGTGTTGTTGATACCGCTTGGACTACTGTTGTTAATGATCTTTCAGAGGTTGGGTATCTTGAAAATAAAGGCAGTTTATATGAAAAAGTGAACTACATTCGAAAAACGCTCTTTATTGACAATTATTCCCAATGCAATTATAAAACGAGTACTCAGCCATTAAACAGCCCCGTTACCCCCCCCCCCCACTGTAGTTTTCTCGATGTCCAGCAGGGAAGACATCCCCTTCTGAACTTGTTTGAGGTCCCTTGGTAACTCACGCCCTCGTTTTTAGTGTGGTCTATGTTTTTGGACCCCGTTGTGCACAAGTTATCGAGGGAGAGGTGTATTTTGATATTTTTATTACTACAGTGATAGAGTTTAAAAGGTATGTGGTTAGCCTATTCCTCGAAGTAATGTGAGTTTTGCTTCGAGAGCTGAATCCCCTTTCACAATCAGCTGTTTATAAAGGCAGAACCACTGCAATTATGGACAGTGTGAACAGATTCGAGTACTGGTTTTCAGGATATATATCCAAAACACAATTTTCCACAATTCATGCATGTTGAACCTTGGATATTTCTGTAGATGTATCAGACTTTCTGCAAGGCCTAAACCATAGCAAACAACATCATGCCGATTATTTCTGTATCACTACTTTCTGTGCTATGTTCAGTTAGCAGCAAACCATCCGATTTTTCAATGTTCCTAGTTTCACCCTTAACAGATGATCCTTCCATCTTGCTGAGTTTCTTAAAAATATCTTCTGTTTAAACATGACACACTTCTGATGCGCTTTAGGCATTTCCCTAATGGCTCATCGATGGATCAATTTACTATACCCCTCCAGGAAATAATTCAATTGGAATAGCTCTATAGTTTCTGCAATACTCCAACAGATCTCCATCATAAAGGTGCTTGTATTCAAACAATATTCTCCATAGATATAGCATTAATCGAGATCATGGAGAAAAGGCAAAAAATAGAATGATCTGATCAACCTAATTAAAAAACAAAAAATTACAAAATTGCGCAATGGGTACAAGAAATAGTGGGAACTACATGTAACTTGTGCAATCTTTCCCCCGTTAGGTTTTAAAAGTTGCGTGACTCTCAATCATTTTTGCAAGAAACCCACGATCCTGCAGCCTGGCAACATTTATATGCATACCTCAGTGGCCAATAATGGCTAAGAAACTAACCTAAATGCAAATCTTACTGAAGTCACTCAAGTGTGAAATTTAGAAATTTTTGTAAGATGGAATTAACTCACGAAGACCCATCTACATTCCAAGTTACATGACTCTGGGGCTAACAATGCCTGAGAAACTTACCTAAATGCAAAACTTAACCAACATCAATTAAGCATGAAATTAAGGTCATGGTGACCTATATTTGGTACAGTGGTATTGTACTCACCAAGATGCATCTACATACCATGACGCATGACCCTGATGCTGACAATGCCTGAGAAACTGACCTAAACACAAAACTTGACCAAAGTCACTGAAGTGTTATATTTAGGTCATAGTGACCTACTTTTGGTATGATGGCTTTACACTTACCAAGATGCATCTATAAACCAAGCTGCATGACTCTGGAGCCAAAAATTCATGAGAAACTGACTGAAACACAAAACTTGAAGGAAGTCAATTAAGTGAGAAATTTAGGTCACAGTGACCTACATTTGGTTGATATGTGTGGTTCTCACCAAAACATGTCTACATACAAAGTTGCATTCAGGGACTTACAATGCCTGAGAAACTGACATAAATAATACTACTCTATGCATTAGTAAAATATGGTCATATTCTGATTTTAAAGAATACACGAACATTTATCCCAAATATCGGATAGGTTAGTATGTTCAATGTTCATTTCTTCTTGTGCTTTTAATACTTGGAATAAATCATGTAAAGCAATTATGTGACATTGCCTAAATGTACTAAAATTTTTGTTGCATACTCTCTCAATTTAAGGGCAAAAAAGCTTAATTTTACTTCTATATGTAGAACTGTCAGTCATTCTATATAATTTGTGCATATGCTAGACTAAAAATATTAATATATCATTAGCTAAATGCAATTTGCTTTAGAGAAATGAACGTAGTGATTGAAGAGAATGCAATCTTCTCGAAGCATTCAGTATTGCCTTTCTTTCAAAGGCTCCATAGCAACATTGTTTAGCTAAAAATATTCACTCCTCCACTTGGAACTTTTTAAAATATAATATTCACCATTCTTTGTGTACATTGGATAAGAACATTTACCACTTCAGCTGGATGCACATTTTGTTCACACAAGTTCAGAAGTGGGGGTGGAGAGTGTTTGCAGCACAAAAAGGTGCTCCAAATAAGCAAAGTTTCTTCTCAAATTTTAATAAAGCAATCTGTCATCTGCAATAACAGCCATCCAAATATTACTTAGATGGTTTTGTATCAAATTAATCTGAATTTTGCCAATGCCAGATGAATATGAACCCTGAAAATGGTTTCATACACTGTGAATACAAAAAATTTCATTGGGAAGTAATTTTCATGGATTTAGTGGATGCTACCATCCACAAAATAGAAGTGTCATTTTTCACAAAAACCATGAAAATTTATACCCATGAAAATAAATATTCACAGAATATGTACATGTTTCCCTTAATAACTCGTGCACAGCAGGTCCAAAAACATAGATCACAGTGTAAGTTAGGGAGCGAGTTATAGAGTTGCATCTGAATATTAAGAAAGGTATGGAGATTGACAGTGACAAGAGAGAGAGTGGTGGTGGTGGTGGTGGGAAAATGGTTCAATAATCATTTTATAATTGTCAATAAATAGTTTTCTAATCAAGCTGTTCGCTTGTCTTTATAACTTACCTTCATTTTCAAGATAACCAATCTTTTGAAAGATTGTCAAAAACATGACTCCATCACATGTGTACCAGCTAAAACATTCTGTATTACATCACAGCTTTTTGCATGTGAATGTGGATACATTCTAGTCATATTGTTTATCCTGAACAGAATTAGATTCTTTTTTCCAACAAGATGGACATTTTCTTAAAGAAACAACGATGTAAAAACTTATGTTGTCAATTTTTTTTATTGTTCTATCAGTAAAATATTAATGCTATGTATGATTTCACTGCAAGAAAGTGAAATTTTGACTCATGCTTGAGCACGACTCTAAGTAGCAACTCAGGAATTTAAAGTTCACTACAAACTTTGTATCTCACTTCTCTATAATGAGCCGTATTGATGGTATTAAGTTTTTCATGCACCGAGTACAATTTTCACTTGGTTCCCTTGCTATCCATGATCACATTTGTGAATGAGTAGGATAAACCACCGATTAATGTAATGTACTTTAATAATGTTACTTACATAATAATATTTGAAACTGTGTCTGGTTGGTCAATTGAAATGAGCTGACTTGACAAAAGACCGTGACCATTAGCTCTGCATGCCTTTTAACTTTGTTTAGTCTATTTACTTTACTTGATTTGATACAAAAGATGTAATTAGCATGATAATACAAATCAAGTCTACCATATATACTCACGTATAAGCCTATACCAACTGCAAACTGCATGTACCCAGATCTGCCATAGCATAATGTGCTGGCAGATCTGGGTCGATGCCATTTGCAGTTGGTATTGGTTTATACGCGAGATTATATATGGTACACTGAAACCAAATTAAAAGATATATCTGAAACACGAATTTCACTTGACAAGACTTATTTAATTAGCATTTATTTCTTAAAATGTTGCCACTAGTAGGCATTGCTAATATTCCATTTATTGATATTTCATCACACATTGTTATTTACAGTTTATTGAGAAATTATTTTTTTGAAAGATAATTTAGCAAAATATATTTCATATTAAAAGCTGTGAATTCCATGATGTTGATTCCAAACTTCCATGGACTAACCACTATTTTGAACAATAAAATGAACAATATATCAAGGTTTCATTACCAATTTTGATCAAAATTTTAGCGATGTTCAGCAAATAGGGGACTGTTTTTCTAAAAGAACAAAATGAGATTCACACTTGCCCCTGCATTATAAGTGGGTTTGCAAGTTATCTGGGCATGCTAAAATGAGATTCACACCTGCCCCTGCATTATAAGTGGGTTTGCAAGTTATCTGGGCATGCTAAAATGAGATTCACACCTGCCCCTGCATTATAAGTGGGTTTGCAAGTTATCTGGGCATGCTAAAATGAGATTCACACCTGCCCCTGCATTATAAGTGGGTTTGCAAGTTATCTGGGCATCCTAAAATGAGATTCACACCTGCCCCTGCATTATAAGTGGGTTTGCAAGTTTATCTGGGCATGCTAAAATGAGGGATCAGTGTATATATATTCTCCATGATGGAACATGTCCTTCTCAAAATATAAATAAACTGTGATGAATTGTTCATATCAATCATACCTCTTGTATTTAGTATATCATCTATCAGTAATTGGTATATCATCTATTTGTAATTGGTATATCATCTATTAGTAATTGGTATATCATCTATTAGTAATTGGTATATCTATTAGTAATTACTACATCATCTATTTGTAATTGGTATATCATCTATTTGTAATTGGTATATCATCTAGTAATTGGTATATCATATATTAGTAATTAGTACATCATCTATTAGTAATTGGTATAACATCTATTAGTAATTGGTATATCTATTAGTAATTGGTATATCATCTATTAGAAGAAATTTGCAACTTATTTGTTTAGGTTTACAGGGATACAAATCCTTTACTTACTGTAGCTTGCAACACCTTTCTCAACCCTATCCTTAGCACAGTTATGCAGGCTCTGGATGAAATCTTTTTCTGAAATATGATGGATAGATATATAAAGACTTCAAGTATAATACTATTTATCACACATTCTCTGTGATAGTATTGTGTGTACACAAAAGAAAAAGAAAAGTGCATCATTTTAAATATAGTCTTTACATTTAATTGCATACTTTCTAACATTTAATTTAATACTTTCAATATTGATCTCATTTTATGCCACAAAGGGGCAAACTAAAAGCTACGATTTATTTATTTCTGTACTTTTATATATACAATATGCCTGGGAAGGGGGGGGGGTGAGTGATGAAAATATCACATTTTTAGGAGTACCATTATTAAAATATAATTAATATACAAAAAAAAAGAGGAAATTCCAGCAATATATACTAAAAGCAAATTCCAGGAATTAATGTCTCCCATTTTTTTGGGAAGTACAGGAGAAGTTTGTAAAGGAAGGTGCAAGGTGATGATGGTGATATAATAAATGAAAGGGGTGTTATTGTACAGAAAGGAAAATAGGAGATGATGTAGCATGCTGAAAATCTAACCTGACAATCAATCTTAGCTAAGGTCTCATCAATATCAAGCTGTCTACTAAATTTGTTTGAAACTGAAAAAATAAGCAAGTGAGATATTATGCAGAAATGAAAGTGGGAAAGTCTGACAATCAGGGAGCTGTAACTCTGTTAAATGATGAAGTAGAATGCAGGGGAAATAACTTTGCCTAAGTCTCATTAATATGAAGCTGCATACCAAATTTGGTTGAAATCCAAAACAATTGAGTTGTGCAAAAACGAAAAGGTGTTCTACAACCAGCACCTGACAATCTGCTAAATAATGACAATGCTGATTACTGAAATCAGCCAATGTCTAATCAATATCAAGTGTCTACCAAAGCTGGTAAATATCCAATCATAAAGGAATCACTGTGCAGAAATAAAGTGAGTAGGTTCGATAATCAGGGGCTACAACTCTGCTAGACAAAAAAACCCATTGATAATCAAACTCATTTAAGTCCTAATCAATATTAAACTGTCTACAAAATGTGGTTTGAAACACAACAATAGTTAAGCTACTGTGCAGAAATAAAAGTGAGTTGGTCTCCGAATCAGGGGCTTCAACTCCACTAAACAATGCCGTTGAATGATGAGGATCAAACTGCAGCCAAGTTTTCTTCAATATCGAGCTGCATACCAAATTTTATTGAAATGCAATAGCAGTGAAAGGAGGTATTATGTAGAAAGGAAAGTGGGTGGGTCTGGAAATCAGGAGCTTTAACTCTGCTAAGCAAGGATGTAAAACGCTGACAAACTCGGCCAAGGTCTAATGAATATCGAGCGGCATACCAAATTTGATTGAAATGTATTACGAAGTATCGGATTATTGTGCAGAAATAAAAGTGGGTGGGTCTGACAATCAGTGGTGTTATAACCACACTAAATAATGATGTAGAATGCTGTCAATTGAACTCGGTCAGTCTCATCAATATCAAACTGCAAACCAAATTTGCTGCAAGTCCATGGATCATTAAGGGTGTTCATGTGCAGAAATAAAAGTGGTTAGATCCGACAACCAGGGTCTATAACTCCACTAAATGACAAAAGAATGCTAACAGCAGTAATAATTAAGGAAGTTATTCTGCATAAATGAAAATGCATGGACAGAAGGACAAAAAGACAGATAAAAGGATGAACAAATGGAAAACCCTAACCTCATATCCCCCAATTTCTATGAAAAGCAGCAGACAAAAAACAAATTCAGACCACATGCTCTACAGAAAAATTTTCAGTGCATTCCCCATATCCCAGGTACACTGAATTGGAATATCCCGGATTTTTCTTCAAAATTTCAAGCTACAACTATAATATGTGAACTTTTTCAACTATTATGTGGGAGCCTTGTTTTCTATAATTATATCAAATATGAAACATTTTTGGGGATACAAGGGGTTTATAAAAAGACAAAAGCAGCATTTATTGCCTTTTTCTGTTTTTTACATTTTGTATCAATGTATCTAAAAGCGTAATCCATAAACAGGTGAGCATAAGACGTAATTTAGTGCAGAGATTTTGCCAGAAATTTTCTTAAGAGGGGGAGGTCCCCCGCACCTACCTCGGGGGGGGGGGGGGGAGGGGTAAACTATGCCGAAATGGTAGCTGATGGGTGACAACATTATTACAAGCATTTAATGATTTTGTAACACTTTTTTGACAATACATGTATAAGGTATCTGCATACCTAATTGTTTCTCAGCTGGTAAATATTTGTCTTTGTTTCTTATCACTCCCCTTCATAAAAGCCTTTGCAAACGGAAAATAATTTATTGGACCACACACACACACATCTGTATAGTCATCAGTTTATTTACTGTTCAGATGTTAGCCCACAGGCCTTTGAAACTCTATCACTCTAGTTAAAAAAAATGTCAGAATATCTTCGAAAAAAATGGAAAAAAAATCCTTTCCATATATATATATATATATATATATATATATATATATATATATATATATATATATATATATATATATATATATATCTGTATAGGATTTTGTTTCGTTTTTTCTCAAATATTCTGACATTTTCTTACTAGAGTGATATAGTTTCATAGGTCTGTGGTTAGCCTATTCCTCTGAGTAGTGTAAATTTTGCTTTGAGAACTTAATCCTCTTTCACAATCAGCTGTTTATAAAGGCAGAACCACTGCAATTATGGCCAGTCTGAATAGATTTGGGAACTGGTTTTCAGGATATATATCCAAAACACAATTTTCCACAATTCATACACATTGTTCCTTGGATATTTCTGTTGATGCATACTTTTTTGCAAGGCCTAAACCGTAGTAAACGACAGCATGCCAGTTATTTCGTTATCAGCGATTTCTATGCTATGTTCGGTTAGCATTAAACCATCAGATATTTCATCATCCCTAGTTTTGTCCTTAACAGTTATCCATTGTTTCAACATGACACACTGCTGTTATGCTTTAGATATTTCCCTAATGGCTGATCGATCATGGTGTTATGCTTTAGATATTTCCCTAATGGCTGATCGATGGATCAATTTTCTATACCACTCCCAGAAACAATTCAATCGGAATATCTCCATAGTTTCTGCAATACTCCAACAGATCTCAATCATAAAGGTGCTTGTATTCAAACAATATTCTCCACAGATATAGGATTAACTGAGATCATGGAGAAAAGGCCAAAAAGACGATCTGATCAACCTAATTAAAAAACAACAAATACAAAAATTGATCACTGGGTACAAGAAATCATAGGAACCACATAACTTGCATGATCCTTCCACCATTGGGTTTTAAAAGTTGCGTGACTCTCGATCATTTTTGCGAGAAACCTATGATCCTGCAGCCTGGCAGCATCTCTGTTAGTGTATAAAACTGTAGCGATCATGCCAAAATCGTAATGGTTGGCAGGTATGTACAACATATCCACTGGCCTTTTCTACAAAACAAGCCCTCTCACCTCCCACCCCCCTTTCCATCTCTCCATTTCAAAACAGTGTGCTTCAATGGATGAAAGAATGATAGTTACGTAATATAATCTTCCATGTTCCAGACTGTGTTTTTGTAAACCATGCATATGTTTACTAGTACTCAACTGCATTCTTCTTTGCTTCCTTTATGAGTAACATTACATGGTAAATTTTGTAAATAATTCTTACTGACATTATTATCATTATTATTATTCCTGTCACAATAGTACACAACACAATATAGTGAAACAAACTGTGAACTTACCTGGCATTTCCTCTTCCAGGGAAGTTGAGATGTGACTGGCAGCAACAAGATATGACTCAAAATATGGGGTGAGTATACGATGGAAAAACACAAGTTTATCTATACAGTCATTTCTTTGCATGTTAACCTGAAATTAATTCGGTAAATGTGTTTTAAAAGTGTAGTCAAGAAATTAAGAAGGATTAGGCTTACAATATGGATGATACTTTTTGGGAAAGGTGATGAAGTTTCTGAATATCAATCATTAAAAGTAACTGTCTTGCAATATACCGTAATGACGTTTAGTCTTGGGACACAAAAAAATAAAAATTTGTTTTCGTGTCCCAAGACTTATATGCACATAAAAAATATAGCATTTCCAGTGTCCCAACACTTAGTGACACAAAAAATGTCAAGACAAAATTGGCACGATTGCCATACGTCACACAGCAGTGACAAGCTCTTGTTCAATTACCACGTCAATAAACTGTTATAAACTAATATGATTGTTTTTATGTTATTATTTTGCATGTGCATATTTTCCGATTTCTCCAACATGAAATAAAATAAAGGTAAATAAAGACTTAATAATTCACAGTCCGTTTAGAGTTTACTGGGAGACCTGTACTATAGTATACAGTACTTACACTGCAAATCGTGCTTTGTGTCACTTGTATCCTTGTTTATTCCCAAAAATATGAGATGCAGATTTGCTTTATTCATCATTTTTACCAAATCGCATTCTTCCAGATCACATTTTATCAAGATGTCCATTGCTGTTTTATTTACTTTGATTCATGCACTCAAGAGTTATTGTTTTCAGTGATACAAGTGATCCTACAAAGTGATCTATATGAAAAGACACAAGTTTAATTATATAAGGCACATGACCAGCATATATTCACATAATTGTCACTGTTATTGTGACCTGTCTGAACTTTTGACCCTAAAATCACTTTCCTTATTTTTTTATTTTGGCCTCATTTGTAATCCACCAACAAAGTTTGCTTACTGTGACATGTCTGAACTTTTGACTCTAAAATCACTTTGCTTCTTTTTTATTTTGGCCTCATTTGTAATCCACCAACAAAGTTTGCTTAAGGTAAGTAATGCAAGACTAAATTTTTTGAGTGCAAAACAATCAATAGTAACCTTGCAATTTGACCTTTTCAGCCAAAAAGTAATTGTCATCTCTCTAGTCTCCAGTACAAGCATTCTATCATGTTTGGTCAAGGTAGCTGTTGCAAAACTAAAGTTACTACAAGGAGTTCAATTTTCTTTCCTCAATGTGACCTTGACCTTTGACATAATGGGTCTAAATCACTAGCTGTTTTTCTTGCCTCAAGTGCATGCAATATACCAAGTTTGGTAGAGTACGTGGTATAGAATTCAAGTTATTCAGCAGAAACTATTTTTTTGTTGTTGTCACTTTGACCTTGACGATAGACCTATTGACCTCAAAATCAACAGATGTCTTCCTTGCCCGAGTACAAGCAATATGTTAAGTTTGGTTAACCCTTAATGTGCTATATAGTTTTGCAGCACAAGAACTTTCATTGTTGAATTGTTTGAGAAAAGAAATGAAAACTGCACTCTGCTTTTAATCTGCCTGTATTTCAATCACTGTACATAATAGATACACAAACCTCATATGAAAAATAATGATTGAAGTTCAAACTTTATTATAAGCATCAAGTCACATTTGCAACTTTATTATATTGGCACTTACAGGTGCAAATACAGGTAAAATTATGAATTACCTTTGTATTTCATCTGTATTTTTGTTTCTTTTTTAATGAAGTTCACTTATGTCTAAAAAATACTCTATTCTTAAATGGCTCAACCATATATATGCATGTCTGTTACAACTTTATATCCAAGCTGTGAAAATCACAGGTGTAGAATAGGTCACAGTTAATGAACATCCCATCAAGGAACACCACAAGTAAGTTTACACCCCCTAAAGTCTGTAATAAATGTTCACAAAGCTCTGCAGTTTTTCTTATTTATTCTGATATATGTCTGCCATATAACGTCCACTTATGCACTTACAAAGACAGTCACCCACTGAGGTCATTAGCTGTTCAGGTATTACTTGCTTAGAATATGAAAAAATATATCCCTACTCGTTCTTTTTGCTGAAATATTGGGCAGACATCACATATTCAGCTGGCCATTAAAAATCGAAATCAGGTTTATGCACCAAACCCACGGCCATAACCAATACAAAAGAGAGTTTCAATTCGTCAGGTGTGAAAGGCTTCCATTTTCTTGTGGGGCTGTTGTCAATAAAGTCCGCCCCATTTATTCTCTGATCTGCATAAAGATTCATTTGATCTATGATTAAATACAAGAAATCCTCATTAAAATAGCCTTATACAGTCTATAGGCCTGGTATTTTCCATTTCTACATTTGATATCAAAATACCACTGAATAGAGGGTTGACCAGCATGCCATCTGTTTTTGTCCATCCAGCATGTACACTGGACTCATATTCAACATCATTATCAGACTCAAAATCTCTCACTGGTATTTCCAGTAAAACTATCCAACTCCAATAATCTGATATACTTCAAAACTTTTAAAATCATTGTCATCATCACTATCATCAGCCAGATTTGCTGAATTAAATCGTCATCTAAAGGGAAATCATGTTGAGAGTCAGCCATTTTGGACTTTCTAGGTAGCACACATTTCAAACAAGCATTTGTACAACTCTTTGATGAATGCAAGGTTAAAAATACAACAGAATGCTTGTTCCAGGGCCCAATTTACCAACCAAATTTAGTTTCACACCATTCATGTCAAGCTGAAGTACTCAGATGTGTAAGTAGTTGCCTACCTGAAATATAACATATGCCATGACAAGCGCCATGACACCTCTACCAGCGGCATGACTTATGCCATGAAAAGCACTTGAACTCATTAACCCCTGCCGCCACAATAACTCGTCGCACTTTGCTTCCCTCATCTCCCATGTGCCACGGTAACGTGGTGCAGTTTACCTTGCTTGAATCCCGGTCGCCTCGTTTCAGTGGCAGTATTAGTCTAGGCCTGTATCCTGCATGACGAGTTAAAGCGGCACAAACCATTGGTTGATTCCAGACCATTTTCTAATTATGCAGGCAGTTTAACCAATCAAGGTTAAGCTTACATAGATAGAGGAAACATTGCAGCACAAAGGGAAAAAAATTTGACTTCGATAGCGCCAGAATTAATGGAGTTATTTAGATTTGAAAATGATGCAAAATGACAAGAATCAGCCACTGTAAGTAGAAACATACCTGACAGACTCTGATGGAGATATATTCATTTATGTGTGGATTAAACCATACCATGTAGATCTTTTGAAGAATTGGTAAATAAAGACTTGCTTGTGTTTGGGAAAATGAATTTAGTTAGCATGAGTGTACATAATTCAGAGTTTGTTCAAAGTGTTTCATTAGTTTTTAAATGTTTAGTGGAGAATTCTAAGGAAGAAAGGTACGTAAAGTGTGAGGAAAATATGCAGTTTTCACACGAGGTTAAAGTTTGCAAGAGAGATGACAAATGGAATTTCTGTGAATTATTTCACGTGTTGAAGGTTTTAATTATTCAGTGTGAATTCATAAGGAATTTTATGGATTATTAATGAAAAAAGAAGCAAATTGGTAAGTAAATCATTTTTTTTTGCCTTTATGGATGAGTTTTATTTCTGCATGCTGCATGAAATGTATACCATTATCTACATAATTTTATTGAGAACAACTGTGCCAAACTTTAGCTTAATTGAAGGAATACAAAGCAAAAAATAACTAATTTATTTCAAGTAGCCCCCTCTGTAAGAATCAGCAAGTCAAGTACTGTCAGTGAGTGTCAGGGATACAGCTACTGGTAAGGCTAACACTGCTCTAGGTGATCCCTCTGGAAGTATGCTGTAGGGGAATACCTAGCTGTTTGACTCAGGGGCTAATGAGTTAAGGGTTAAGATATGGGGTGTACAACTCAAGTTATTGTGTTGAAACAATTTTTCAACTTTTAATGTCTATTACCTTGACTTTTGACTTTGTGAAACCAAACTCAATAGATGTCTTTTTTTGCCTAAAGTACAAGCCATCCACAAAGTCAAGGTATACGGTCTTGAACTAAACTTACTATGAAGAAACTATTATTTTCTTATTTGACTTACCATGACCGTGACATCTGACCCTTAAACCCCAGAATCTATGGGTTTCTTTATTACAGTAAGAAATTATCTGAACTTATTTGTAATCCACCAACGAAGTTTGCTTAAGGTAAGTAATGCAAGTAACATTACCCCAAGTACAAGCCACCCACAAAGTTTGATCAAGTAACTTACTTTAGACCAAAAGATATTTTGCAAAACCCTTTTTGCTTTCACAGTGACCTTGACCTTTTTGCCCAAAGGTCAACAGACATTTCCTTTACCCAAAGTGCAATCCATCCACAAAGTGTGACCCAGTTCTGATGTAGAATTAATGTTACTGTGCAGAAACCTTTTTTTTTCTTGGAGTCATACTGACCTTGCCCCTTTGACCTTTCTACCGCAAAATCAACAGATTTTTCCTTACCATCATGCAAGCCATCTATAAAGTTTGGTCCAGGTATGTGAAGTAGAACTAATGTTATTGTGCAGAGACCATTTGACTTCTTTCAGTCACAGTGACCTTGATCTTTGGATCTAAAACTGATCAGCTTCTTCCTTACCCCCAAGTGCAAACCATCCACAAAGTTTGGTCCAGGTACGTGAAGTGCAACTAATTTTATTGTGAAGAAACCATTTTTCTTCATGCAGTCACAGTGACCTTGACTTCTGACCCTTTAACCCCAAAATCGATAGGATTGTTCCTAATCCTAATTGCAAAGCCATCCACAAAGTGCGGGTCAGGTATAAGATGTAAAACTAATGTTACTGTGTGGAAACATTTTTCTTGTTTCACTCACAATGACTTTGAACTTTGTTATTTGGACCCCCAAAGTGATAGGTTTCTTCCTTACCCATGTGCAAACCATCCTCAATGTTTGGTCCAAGTATGTGATGCAGAACTAATGTTGTTGTGCAGAAACCATTTTTCTTCCCTCAGTCACAGAGACCTTGACCTTTAACCCCAAAATCAATGGGCTTTTAATTTACCATAAGTGCAAGATATCCACAAAGTTAAGTAATGGTAGATGATGGAGAACTCGGGTTTGTTATTTAGAAACAAAATTAGTAACAGACATATGGATGGACAGATGGACATTGTAACATAATATGCTCCGCTATATGGTGTGCAAATAAAACGGAATCAAAAAAGCAAAATGTTATTGGCTGATTGCCAGTGAATATTTAATTATAGTAAAATTATGGATACATACTCTGAGAAGTTGTTCCTCTATGTAGATATCATCATCAGGATCCTCTTCATCTGCCCAAGACAGACTGGCCGATATCCTCTTGGCCCAGTTACGGTCGAATGTATTATACGATGGGTTGAACTAAAACAGAAACATTACAAGTATAAACCTTATTTATCCTCTGAAGGTGAACCTGGTAACTCAGCTAATAGCTGAATGGGTGATCAGAAAGTCTTCTAAAATCTGCTGACTACGATTTGTAGAAAGAAAATACTGAAAATTGAAAACGTCAAGGCTGGTAATTTTTGGGCAATGTTGGTGCTAGTGATCGCCAAAATTGATTAAAATTATCAAATGGCAATTAATTTCAACAAAAATTAGAATCCCTCAATGGGACTGACGCTCTACTGGCTGAAAAGGAAAGCCAGGAATCCATGACATTTTTCTTTTATACTTTATAAGATATCTTGTATAGTTTTAAGCATGATATCTATTAAGGATTACAAGATTAATTTTCTCTCTCTATCTCTAGTGATAACAAGATTTTCAAGCTGGCTGCCAGGGTGGCCATATTGGATGTCAGATTGGCACCATTTTCATTTAGGACCAAAAGTCTTTAAGTGAAAACCTCATGCTGATATGACTATTTATTCAGGAATAGTGACAATAAGATTGTCAAGATGGCCACTGTAACAGCCATATTGAATGTCCTAACATCACCATTTTCATTAAGGCCAAATAGACATCATAAGAAGTTTTGTAGTGAAAACCCGTCAATATGACTCCATTCAAGAAGAGTAGCAATAATAAGATTTTCAAGATGGCTACTGTGGTGGCCATATTAGATGTCCAAGTGGCATCATTTTCATTTTTAGGACGAACTAAACATCATAAGAGGTCTTGCAGTACAAACCAAAGTCAGTATGATTTTCCATTTAGAAGCAATAACAAGATTTTCAAAATAGCCACCACTGTGGCTATATTCGATGTCCAAGTGGCAACATTTTCATTTAGGACCAACTACACATCATAAGAGGTCTTGCAGTACAAACCAAAGTCAGTATGATTGTCCATTTAGAATGAGTAACAATAACAAGATTTTCAAAATGGCCACCACTGTGGCTATATTCGATGTCCAAGTGGCAACATTTTATTTAGGACCAACTAGACCATGGGATGAATGTGTGTGTAAAGTTTCATGGCAATCCTTTTAAGTAGTTTAGGAGTAGTGATAACAAACTTGTGCTAACAGATGGATGGATGGTGGACAACAGACCGTCCCATAAGCTTCTGGTCTGTGACCAGTTGAGCTAATACGGCATATGGTGACTGAAAAATTTAGAGGCCTGCGCTGTTGTTTGCAGATTTTTGTCTTGAGTAGCTGACAGCCACTAATTTCAGAAAAAGAGGGGAATTATGGAAAGAAAATACTAGTTAATAATGGGTAATGAGTAAAGTTGAAAAGAACCCAGATTCAGATCACAAAATTTTCAGCTCTTTTCTGGTACAATATATAATCCAGCAATAATGTCAGCATTTGAAGGAAAGATTTGGCAACTACTTGGGAAATTCCAGTACCAACCTAGTTTAGGTGCAATGTCACAAAAGCAAGGCAAGGTCAGACAGAATAATAATAAATTAATTTAAACTTGAAAAAATATATATTTCCAGGCTTCACTACACTGAGTTCCTTATACAATTTCCTTCATTTTTCTGTATTTTTTTAAAAATAGAAATGCAGTGCATTAGTTATAATGATGCACCAAGACTATTTTACCTTATATACTCACGTATAAGCTGAGTTCAAATGCAAACAACATAAACCCTGATTTGCCATCGCTTAATGCGCCGGCAGATCAGGGTCTCTGTTGTTTGTTATACTGATTAGGCCTTACAAATTGCATTGACCCAGATCTGCTGGCACATTATGCAATGGCAGATCTGGGTCTATGCAGTTTGCAGTTGGTATTAGCTGATACGTGAATAAATACGGTACTTGTGTTAGCACTAACCTAGACACAACATAAACAAAAATCAGCATAGCTCATGTTGCATTTTCTGGAAATAGTTGCATTCAAATGAAATGACTGCAATTTTCAGTGACTGCAATTTTCAGTGCAAGTGACCTTTTCAGAACTGGCCAAATCACACCTGTTTGCATTTATAAATGCTGCATGTCTAGGCCATTGCTTCCTAAATGAGGAGTTATATTTATAAATACTGCATGCATGTCTAGGCCATTGCTTCCTCAATGGGGAGTTACATTTATAAATACTGCATCCATGTCTAGGTCATTGTTTCCTCAGTGGGGAGTTACATTTATAAATACTGCATCCATGTCTAGGCCATTGCTTCCTTAATGGGGAGTTACATTTATAAATACTGCATGCATGTCTAGGCCATTGCTTCCTAAATGGGGAGTTACTTTATAAATGATGCATGCATGTTTAGGCCATTGCTTCCTAAATGGGGAGTTACATTTATAAATGCTGCATGTCTAGGCCATTGCTTCCTAAATAGGGAGTTACATTTATAAATGCTGCATGTCTAGGCCATTGCTTCCTAAATGGGGAGTTACATTTATAAATGCCATATGGATGTCTAGGCCATTGCTTCCTAAATGAGGAGTTACATTTATAAATGCTGCATGTCTAGGCCATTGCTTCCTAAATGGGGAGTTACATTTATAAATGCTGTATGGATGTCTAGGCCATTGCTTCCTAAATGGGGAGTTACTTTTTAAATGCTGCATGTCTCGGCCATTGCTTCCTAAATGGGGAGTTACATTTATAAATGCTGCATGCATGTCTAGACAATTGCTTCCTAAATGGGGAGTTACATTTATAAATGCTGCATGTCTAGGCCATTGCTTCCTAAATGGGGAGTTACATTTATAAATGCTGCATGTCTAGGCCTTTGCTTCCTAAATGGGGAGTTACATTTAAAAATGCTGCATGTCTAGGCCATTACTTCCTAAATGGGGAGTTACATTTATAAATGCTGCATGTCTAGGCCATTGCTTCCTAAATGGGGAGTTACATTTACAAATGCTGCATGTCTAGGCCATTGCTTCCTAAATGGGGAGTTACATTTATAAATGCTGCATGTCTAGGCCATTGCTTCCTAAATGGGGAGTTTCATTTATAAATTCTGCATGTCTAGGCCATTACTTCCTAAATGGGGAGTTACATTTATAAATTCTGCATGTCTAGGCCATTGCTTCCTAAATGGGGAGTTACATTTATAAATGCTGCATGTCTAGGCCATTACTTCCTAAATGGGGAGTTACATTTATAAATGCTGTATGCATGTCTAGGCCATTGCTTCCTAAATGGGGAGTTACATTTATAAATGCTGCATGCATATCTAGGCCATTGCTTCCTAAATGGGGAGTTACATTTATAAATGCTGCATGTCTAGGCCATTGCTTCCTATATGAGGAGTTACATTTACAAATGTTGCATGTCTAGGCCATTGCTTCCTAAATGGGGAGTTACATTTATAAATGCTGCATGTCTAGGCCATTGCTTCCTAAATGAGGAGTTACATTTACAAATGCTGCATGTCTAGGCCATTGCTTCCTAAATGGGGAGTTACATTTATAAATGCTGCATGTCTAGGCCATTACTTCCTAAATGGGGAGTTACATTTATAAATGCTGTATGCATGTCTAGGCCATTACTTCCTAAATGGGGATTTACATTTATAAATGCTGCATGCATATCTAGGCCATTGCTTCCTAAATTGGGAGTTACTTTATAAATATTGCATGCATGTCTAGGCCATTGCTTCCTAAATGGGGAGTTACATTTATAAATGCTGCATGTCTAGGCCATTGCTTCCTAAATGGGGAGTTACATTTATAAATGCTGTATGGATGTCTAGACCATTGCTTCCTAAATGGGGTTACATTTATAAATACTGCATCCATGTCTAGGCCATTGCTTACTAAATGGGTAGTTACTTTTTAAATACTGCATGTCTAAGCCATTGCTTACTAAATGGGGAGTTACATTTATAAATGCTGCATGTCTAGGCCATTACTTCCTAAATGGGAGTTACATTTATAAATGCTGCATGTCTAGGCCATTGCTTCCTAAATGAGGAGTTACATTTATAAATGCTGTATGGATGTCTAGACCATTGCTTCCTAAATGGGGTTACATTTATAAATACTGCATGCATGTCTAGGCGATTGCTTTTTAAATGGGGAGTTACATTTATAAATGCTGCATGCATGTCTAGGCCATTGCTTCCTAAATGGGTAGTTACTTTTTAAATACTGCATGCATGTCTAGGCCATTGCTTCCTAAATGGGGAGTTACATTTATAAATGCAGGGACCAAACAATCTGGTGAAACATAACCTACCTGCTCAGTCTCCTGAACACTGAATATTTCCATGGTAACCAGCTGGTCCAAAGTATCAGCTAGGACTTCCTCCAGTTTGATAAGTGGCTAATGAAAAGATCAAAGGTATCAACTAAAATAGTTACAATAGTTTAATCTTATAACTAAACAATGCTTTATACATGTCTGGGAAGTAAATACAAAAAAGTTAGTTTTATTTTAAATTAAGGGCTCAGCAATAACAAAGATCATTATGAATTACGATATAAGACATGATATTTGGCATGAAATAGCACCAGACTTTTATTGCACGGGTAAATAATTACCTTAATATCATTTTGTTCATACATACATACATACATATATCTTTTCAAACAAGCCATATACAGCAAGTACAAGTTGAAACAGACTCATCTCTGATGGAAATAGACACACAGGTCTGTCAACTTGTACACTTTCGAACATTTTAACAACATTCGAAATTTCAGTGTATATCTATTGAACATTTAACGACATGCAAATTGATGCTGATTGGGCAAGGACCTACCATATCTAAATGCAAACTCGAAAGATTATCAATGTTTGATGATGTATGTTGATTACACAAGTGGTAGTTTATGTGGCCAAGGAGCTATTTGTATCTACATTTAAAAATATTCAAGACCAACATAACAAAATATATTTCTTGAAATGGCAAAAGCCATTAAGAAAAAAAGCAAACTTACTGAGACAGGAATAAAGTCGTACTTCAGGAGGTCGCAAAGTTGCTCTGCCACTTCTAGGACTTCATCCCTTGACACGGGACTAACGTCTATCGAGTTGTGGGTACCAAGGTTTATAAGGCTGAGATCACTCAGAAATATCACAGCATTTACTGGAAAATAAGGAAAGGTCATCTACAAAAATAAAGAAAACAGAAAAAAAAAAAAAGGAATAAATTTGTGATACAGCTGGACACTAACAAATCCTGACAATGAATTGCCACAAACATTCCAAGCATGAATAACATATTGATGAAAGAATTCAAGTAACATCTAGCAGAGGATTTTCTAAATTTCATTTGCTCTACAAAAAAAGCAGCTTTTCTTCACAGCATATACTGCTTTCATAGCGGCTTCTTTCATAGGGATATCTAAATGTACAGCTTGGACATATTCTGTACGGTCTTTTAAGCATTAGTTTACAATTTTCAAATATAGCAATGTGTACAGTTTTGCATCTATTTGAATAAAGACACAGCTTTTCATCAAAGATGCTGCTTACATTAACATATACTGATATATTTCAAAGGAATAAGAAAAGTTATAATGGAGTAATTTGAATGAAGAGAAAACAAGAAATTGACTTGGACTTACCTAGAATACTTTCAAGGTAGAAGACAGATATCACCTGGTTGCTCTGATAACTGAGTTCAAAGATATCCGGAAGTTGCAAATTTGGACAAATCATAACTGCTTCTTCTGTTGTCCTAACAGCAAACAATAATTTCAGAATTGAACATCATATTTTAATGATTCATTAAGTCATGAACTTCAAAATCAATTACACACTGCAAGAATGCCATACCAAAGTGAAGGTTGTTCATGCTTAGTGTATACCATATATACTCGCGTATAATTCAGGTCCAAATGCAAACAACATAGACCCTGATCTGCCATTGCATAATGCACCGGCAGATCAGGGTCTATGTTGTTTGTTCTACTGATTAGTCCTTACAAACTGCATAGACCCAGATCTGCTGGCGCAGTTTGCAATGGCAGATCTGGGTCTATGCAGTTTGCTGTTGGTATGGGTTTATATGCAAGTATAAACAGTAACTGATTTCAAGATTTGTGACTTCATGATTTCTGTAAAATATTATGTTCAAATCTTATAATTACTAAGTTATAAAAATAATTACAAATTATCTCAAGAAATAAATAACAGAACTATATTTTAACCATTGTTTACAAATATTTGCAAAACACATAAGTCAACGTTTTTTTTATTGAAAATTAAATTCATGCAGAGTAGGGGTCATCTTATGAGCATGACATGCAAATTTGTTTATAAATCAAGGGGTAATAGTGGAAACTCTAGATGTTTGCAGCATGTACAAATACTGTCAATTCAAATATTTGTATGTTTTCATGCCACTATTCCCATTCAGAAATGCATATATGAACTGTGTTTATCTAATTCATTACAGTATTCATTACACAATACTTGTATCTACATTTATTTGGATTTTAATAATTTGAAAATATTTAATTAAATATAACTCACCACAAAGTGAAGTGTTCATTCTAAAGTTTAGAAACATCACTTGGGAATTAGAGCTGGTTTATGAATCAGAGTCGGATGATATTTACGACAACCAGACGATGATTTCAGAACTTTACTTGATGACTCAGATGATGAGGATCAATTCTTGGGCTTTGTACCAGATGACATTAGACAGTGACATTTATAGAATACTGTGAATTACAAAAGTGTGGACTTTACTTTCACTGTTTATTTGTAGACGTGTGGAATTAACATATTATGGGATATTGTGAATCATATCATTCTGTGCTACAAGTTTTATACCTGTTTGTGACCTTTAATAGAATTCATGGATTTATCATATAAATGGATTTAAAATGTCAAGCATTAAGGATTTCTATGGATTTTTTTACACAAAGATGGACAAAAAAATGTAAGTTGTCAATTTATTTGTGACTTATTCCACTCAATAATCTGTGTATTTATTGGTTTTGTCTTTATTTTCACTATCTATCTATCCATCCAGTTTGGCTTATCTATTTTTCCAAAGTGCAACTCTGACTCAATGATAACAAGTCACCTCTTACAATGGATCTGTCTAGCAAAATACACCCCGACTTATTGGGGGATCAAAGAGAAATTAGCTTTTGCAGACCTTTAAAAAGAAAAGGGGGAGGGGACTTAAAATCAAGTATATATGGTACGTAAGTAGTACCTTTCTCATGTTATGAAGTAATAATAATAACTTTTCTGCATTACACGATGTGACTTTAACCAATCTAAATGCTTGTTACAAAGGCTTGGTAAAAAGTAATGAACCATATGAAGGATAATGAATTCACTATTTTTCATGGGGTACCGATTTTTATGGGATACCAATTTTCGTGGGGTACCAATTTTCATGGATTTTGTGGTTGCTACAAACCAAAAGTTTACTCCATGACAGAGATGAATCTAAAACTACAAAATAGTGCATAACTCTTCTGAAAATAGCACAAGCACAATAATTTGTCAACATGCATATCTGATGATGATCATGTACTAACTTTCACAGTAATCTGATAAAAACTACAAGAGTAGTTGTATCATAAAATTCTGATATACACTGCATCCAGCTATAAGTCAAAAATGGCAAATCGTGGCAGCATAAAAATTTGTCAATATGTGCATCTTTAGTTGATGACCATAATATGTACCAAGTTTCACAGCGATTCACAAAAAACTGCAAGACAAACTGCAGGACCAGGTGTCGAATGAGATTGTGTCATACACTGCATTAAACTACAAGACAAAAAAGGTAGCAACTCAAACAAAACTGCGAGCAGAATGATCTGTCAATATTTGCATCTTCAGGTGATGACAATAATATTTACCTAGTTTCATGGCAATCCACCAAAAACTGCAATACTAGTTGCAATAACAATATCATGTCATACACACTGCATTAGGCTTGAGACAAAAGGGCAACAACTAACAAAAATTGAACGAGCTAAGTGATTTATCAATATGTGTATCTTCAGTGCAGGACTAGTTGTACTAACAAATTTGTATCATATACTGTATTAAGCTACATGATATAAAAGTCAATAACTCTAACAAAAATTGAATGAGCTAAGTGATTTATCAATATGTGTATCTTCAGTGCAGGACTAGTTGTACTAACAAATTTGTATCATATACTGTATTAAGCTACATGACATAAAAGTCAATAACTCTAACAAAAATTGAATGAGCAAAGTGATTTATCAACATGCACATCTGCAGGTGATGGACATAACATTTAACAAGTTTCCTGATAATCCATCAAAAACTGCATGACTAGTTGCAGTAACAAGATTGTGTCACACACTGCATTAAACTACAAGATAAAATGGGCAATAACTCTAACAAAAATTGTGGAAGCAAAGTGATTTATTGATATACAAATCTTCAGGTGACGACCATAATATTTACCAAGTTTCATGGACATCCACCAAAAATTGTGGAACTAGTTGCATTAATGAAAATGTGTCATACACTGCTACAAGACAAAAAAAAAGTAACGTGAATGGTACATTATATGCCTCCCATGTATATAACAGTCCTCTACCTTGACACTAGTAGGGTATGGTTGACTCTTGATATTACTGACCAGTGGGGCTCAATGACCTCACATTTGGTAAAAGTATTCAGTTTTGAACTAAACTGAATGTGCAGAAACCATTATTTTCTTATTAGTCTTACTGCAAAACCCATTTTTCCTGGAGCCGCAACGAGCCTTGACCTATGACCATCTGATCTCAAAATCAACAGGCCTCTTCCATACCTTAAGTGCAAGCCATCCACAAGCTTTAGTCACAGTACATGGTCTAGAAAATTCAAGTTACTATGCAGAAAAAGATTTTTTTCTTTCAGTTACACTGACCCTGACCTTTGATCTTTTGACCCCCAAATCAATAGGCTTCTTTCTTACCCCAAGTGCAAGCCAAACACAAAGTTTCAGCAAAGGTATATAGTTGATATTTGAAATTTTTGTGCAAAAACTATTTGTTCTTTCAATCACAGTGACCTTGATCTTTGACTTTTTGAGCCCAAAGTTGATTGGTTTCTCCCTTACACCAAGTGGAAGCCAGCCGTAACGTTTGGTCCAGGTATGCGAGGTAGAACTAATGCTATTGTGGGGAAACATTTTTATTCTTTCAGTCACAGTGATCCTGACCTTTTACCCCAAAATTGATAGGATTCTTCATAACCCGAAGTGCAAGCTATACTTCAAGTCTGGTGGAGGTACATGCTGCAGAAATTAAGTTATTGTGAGCAATCGGAAAAGTTAACAAACAGATGGACAGACTGGGTCATAGCAAAATACATTCCAGATGGATGGACAGTTAATAAGATGGACAGATGGATGGAGAATAGACGCAGGGGTATAATACATAATGAAACAAGAGTTCCTGACACTGTCCAAAAAGAATTTCCATACATTCAAGATAAGACCATTTCTTCTTTATAACTGCTGAGTGTTGAAACCATCTCTTATATTCTCGAACAATACAATTTTCAAATTAGCCACTGTGGCAGCCATATTGGATAGAAGATTGGCACCATTTTCATTTAGGTCCAACTAGACATGATAAGTCTTTTAGTGAAAACTCCATGCTGATATGACCATCCATTCACGAGGAGTAGCAATAACAAGATTTTCAAGATGTCTGAGCACCACCATTTTCATTTAGGATCAACTAGACCTTGGGATGAATGTGTGTGTAAAATTGCATGGCAATCCTTCACATAGTTTTGTTGGAGTAGTGATAACAAACTTGTGCTAACAGATGGACAGACATCGGACAAAAGACGACAGACAACAGGCCATTCCATAAGCTCTTCTGGCCTGTGACTCAAAGCAATTTCCAACAGGAGAGAAAGTGAAAAGCAGGTTGCCATCCTTTCAAATGTTCAATTCTGAACACATTTTGTGTTTAATTTTGAAAGAGGTTTGCATTTTAGAAAAAAAGTTTTCAATCTGGACATTCTACTCAGCTTTACGTAACCAACTCTCATTTAGATATTGCAAAATTGGGTTACTGAAAGGAAAGTATTGTTCTAAAAACCTTTTCTCCACAAGATCTGAACCAAGAAGAGCCAAGGCATAATGGACAACATCTGATATTTTGGAGTTGCTGGAAAAGCCAACATCTCTCTTTCGTTGCATGACTTCCTCTATCAACCATTCATAATCTGTCTTGAGAGTCTCCAGATCCACACCCTAAAAATGCATAAAATACATAAATTGACAACTGAATCACTATCACAAGTAATTGATTCCTATATCCTGTGGAAAAAGGCATAGAGTGGTACTCTTGTCTTTCCATACACATGTCCATCTGTATGTCTGATTAAGTTTTGTATTTAGGCCACTAAGTTGTGATATTCATGTTCTATAACAGATTTCTAGTTGTTGTTGTTTTTTTTGTTTTTTTTTAGCTCCAAAGATCAAGAGAGCATTCTGGGTAAATCAGTCTCAATCGGGAAGGAATCATTAGCTTAAGCTATATATCATTATATTTCAATCAAGTTAAGTTTGCTGTCAAGTGTGACCAAATTTGCACTTATTTTGTGTGCTTATATTTTAAAAACTGGAATGAACACCTGTTAACTATTATATGATTTTACCAACAAGAGGCCAAAATGGGTCTGATATCACTCACCTGGCTTAAATTTAACTGCTGAACATTTTTTTTAAAAAGCAGGCTTTTGTAGTATTGTTAGAACACACCCTAAGGTATGTTAACTATCTCCCAAGCTTTATGTCAATGACATGTTGATTTGACCTATTTTACTATATCTAGATACAATTCTTTCTAAAGATGAAGGCATAATTAATATGCACAGTCACTTGCTCATCAATGAAGTCATCCAAGATCTTGATGATAAAACCCATTAACTAAGTTTAATAGAAACTGGATGAGAAATATAGTCTCTAGACACAAGATTATCTCATTACCATATGTAGCTCTTACTCATAATCAAACTCACCTTGATAATATAATTATATTTAACAAGTTTGATAAAGATCTGATCAGATATATAGTTGCTAGAAGGATGACAGACTCTGCTAATCAGATACAAGTTCATATCATTAATATGTGTGAATTGTACTCACAATCATATTCAAACAAGATCTTGATGACATAGGCCTACTGACCAAGTTTGATCAAAACTACAGTCTAAAGAGTGGTAAAAAACACACAGCCAATCAGATGCAAGATCCCCTCATAAATATGCATAGGTCTCACTCATAATAAAAATCATCCAACATCTTGATGATATTAGCCTATTTACCAAGTCTGATTAAAATTGGGTCAGGAACACAGTCTCTCTAAAAATTGGGTCAGGAACACAGTCTCTCTAGTGGTAAGAAGCTTAACCGACTATATGCAAGATCACAACATTAATATGCAAAGATCTTGCTCAGAATAAAACACAATACTTCTCTTGATGATATAAGCCTATTTACCAAGTTTGATAAAAATACAATCAGAAAGAGTCACTGAAGTTTTGATAAGCTCAGCTAATCAGAGGCAAAATAACCTCATTAATATTGATGGATTGTTATTATAATCGTACTCCTCCAAGATCTTGATGATTTAAGACAATTTACCTGTACATTATAAAACTCATGCAAGATCTTAATCTCTCAAGAATATCAGAGATGGTTTCAACACTCCGCAGTTATAAATAAGAAATGGTCTTATATTAAAATCCTGGAAGTTCTTTTTAGACAGAAGAGTGTCAGTCCCTTCGAGTACCCCTTTTATTTTGTTGTTCCCACCACTGTTGTTGAATGATACCAGTCCTGCATGTTGGATCAGAACCAGATACAAATATGGCTTCCAGAGTGGTAACAAGCTCAGCCAATCAGATTCAAGATCACCTCATTAATATGCATGTATTTTACTCATTATTGAGCTTGTCCAAGATTTTAATGAAACAAGCATATATGCCAAGGCCTAGTGAGCTAAAAATGATCAGTGGGATTATTTTTTAGAATGTGTAAATTTTGGATTTAAGAATGTGCAGACTAGTGTTTATCTCTGCTTTTTTGTGCAGAGAAGTCATCTTACACAACTGTTGTACAGTGCCTACTATGTGTGAAAGCAAGGTCTCCAAAATAGTGGTAAAACAGACCATTTTAACTTTACTCTGACCTCTTTAAAAGAATAAAGTTCAATGTATCCTTGCTTATTGATTCAAATCTGCCAATAGTTGTAATTGAAAAATACACAATAAACCAAGATCTGCTCACATTTACAGTCTGCCAATATTTACAAAAGAAAAATACAGATTGTTGACCAAGATCTTCTCATTAAAAGAATCCAAATGGTAATTAGATACAACATAGACCAAGATGCCAAAACCTGAGCGTGCTGATCAGGAATCCTGGCATCAGTTTTGTGGAATTTTGGCAGCCCATCCAGAAAAGATAACATATTCATTAAAATGAACAAACCTATACTCAGTAAATCATACTGCATCTTCCTATAATCCTAAACATACCTATACACAGTCTGAAACAACGAAGGTCCAATGATAACAAATGGTGAATCCATTCCTCCAATTGCAAAACCTTTAACTCCTCAAACATTTTTGGCCAAAACAATAACCATAAACAATAGTTCTCATGAATAATCTGCACATTTCTTTTTCCTTCATCTATGTCACCATTTTACGCCTAATTACAGTCTAATCAACTGGTTTCTTGTTATGTATACAGTTTTTTACACTCAGAACTAATCTCTTTCAACCAGACCTCGGAATTGGCCTCATGAAATCTTTGCCATTTGAGCATGTGGTAAAGGTCTAATACAAATGACTGTATCACTCAAGACAAGGTTTACCAACAATACGGTGAAGTTGCCGACTGACTAGCAGGTTAGTCAGCATTCTTAATTCAAAACTTGTCATGTGCAAGTCTGGTTAAACAAGACTAATTAAGAAACTACATTCTGTGTACCAGTCTATCATGTTGGTGCTCTTGTCCCTACATGTGTCCACACAGAAAACTGCTATTCAAAACTTTATCCCATAAAATTCTGATTTTCTGGAAGTATTCATAATAATTTGGAATAAAGAATTTTCACCCAAAAAAATCATAATAATTCTGCAAAATCCAGAATGATTAGCATCTCTGCATATATGATTAATGATTTCTACTACAGTACTACACATGAAATTTACTAATGAAATTAACCATTGCCATATCTAATGTGGGAGTAAGCCATATTTCAAATACAGGTATACAGCTAAATGACAACTAATATATGCATAATTAGTTTTCAATACAATTTATCTTGTGAAAACTAGTTCAGATGTAAATATGTATTAAAATATATATATCTCAAACACCATATTAACGGTATCACATTAGGTCATTGTTAACAACTGAATAAATCCACTTTTTTTTCCTCGTGCCTTTTCAAAGAAAAATACGAGACATATAGAAGCTGATGTTGTTGTCAGCATCAACTCAATGTTAAAGATTTTGCAAACCCATAGCTGTAAAAACATCAGAAGAAATTTGATAAAATTTGCAACACCTAATGTTTAGGAAGTGGGGACTGCTTGTTTTCAGCAAAATCAATCACACCACACCTGGTGGTCGGGAGTGGGATGGGGGTGGGTGCAAGTTTAAGGTCATGCCCAACTTTCTACATATTTGATAGAAATAACTTTGTACGTGCTATTATGCATGTATTTATCTTTGGAAGACTGCCCCTGGGTTATGCCCCTTGTTTGTCTTTACCCCCCCCCCCCAAAGTCAAAACCCCTTGGAAACGACTGAGATCCCCACGCTACAACTATATATACCATTTCTTGGGATGGAAAGACCAAGCAATTTATATAACCAGCATTTGCACTGGGTTCTCGTTCTACCAACTCATGATTTGTCCTTGATCCATGGATCAGAAACTATTCATAGCCCCACCTTTAAAATAAATATACACCTACTTGGCATTACAAGGGGAAATAATATATGCAATCATTATATCTTCCTGGGTCTGTCCTTACGGCCTCAAACCATACCTTGAAAAACATTGAGATTCCCACCCTATAACCATAGAGAGTGAAACCACTTAAAACCGATAACCCTTTGGACTCCCCAAAAATGTTGGTTTTGAGAAGTTTTTGGTTTACTGAGGTTTTTGCAGATGTGAAGAAAAAGTCTTTTTCTAAGCACTAATTGTGACAAGAGAGAGAGAGAGAATGTAAGAATGTAATTATGACAGCATCAGTGTCTGTGTGTGTAAGAGTGCACAAAATTAAAAAAGCTGTTATTTTTTTAAATATAAATACATGTATTTAATGAAGAATTAGCTCAACAACATGCATTCCTTCCGAAAATCACATCCTGTCACATGGATAAATACAGTTCTTCCACATAGAAATACAGTCCTTGTCACAAGAAACATCTGATGAATGAGATACTTTTATAATTTCACTGTAAGTCCATTAGAATTATGAATGATACTCCACAATGTTTAAATACTCCATATAATTCATACTGTTCACAGTTCAATAGCCTGGCTTGAAGAAGGCATGGAGCGTTGTCTGTTTTTTCTTACATCTTTCTTTAACCCTTTTCATACTGAAGTCCATTCAGACAGGCAGTTGTGTAGAACTGGAAATTTTTTCATCAGTGGTGTAGCAGCATGAGAGAATGCAGTGACATTGGTCAATCTGGCTTTACAGGACGATTTTTTGAAATTATTTTTCAATGTTGTATACCATTTTAAAAAGCATAAAATTTTCCTTATGGTCATATATTTTTTGACTGAAAATTTTCAGACGTAAAACTTCAGTTGAAAGTAAAGTTATGTAAGCAAAAAAACCGTGCTTTACATTTTTTTTAAATAACTTACTTTCAATACAATTTTCCTATCTGCAATATTCATTTTACCTCCTCTATGTAACTGTATGAAATGGGGGCGAATTTTATGCCATTTAAGAAGGTGACAAAATAATAAAAATCCATCAAAAATATCGAAAGTTATTACAATTTTATTAAATTTACTTTGCATGAGAATTGGAGAACAAACAGAATAATCCTTACTGGTAAGTCAATAAAGCTTTTCATTTTGGTTCAGTGTTTTTATTCCACAATAAATTTTAATGTAATAATATCAGAGTTATGTTGGGTGTATTTTGGTCAATTTCCAGGGATGCCGGAAATTTTCTAAATATTATGCACACACCCAACATCGGTATATGCAAGAACTTTATGAGAAGTGAAGTTCTCAAAATGTCCAGTTAGCTTGAAAAGCATCCACATCTTCATCATTGTCAATATCCAAGTCAAAAATACCAATTAACTATTTATCATCTGCTCAGTTCATTCGATGCAACCAAGATCATGATCCCCACTGCCTAAAATACAAATTTCCCCCACAAAATTGTCTAAATTTTCATCAAAATCGGTATCAACATCACGGTCGCTTCAGTACTGTCTGCCATTTTGAATTACACACGTTAAAATTCAGTTTTGAAATCAAATTTTCCACTAACCAGTTATCATCACATCCGTTCATTTCGTCGAAGTCAAGCTCATGATCTGCACTGCTTAAAACATAAATTTCCCCCACAAAATTGTCTATATTTTCATCAAAATCGGCATCCACATCACTGCTGTAACTTGCTGTTTCAGCGCTGTCCGCCATGTTGATCTCCACACATTAAAAGTCGTGTTTGAAATAAAATTTTCAAACAACCAGTTATCATCAGCTCCGTTCATTTTGAAGAAGTAAAGATAGCGATCCCCACTGCCTAGAATGTCAATTTTCCATATGAAATGGTCTTTATTTTCAACTAATTCAGCAAGCACATAACTGTCTCCAATTCCCTCTTCAGAATATGACCGCAATTTTATTTATCTCCACATGTTAAAACTCGATTTTGAAATCAAATTTTTACCAGTTTTGGGGTCTTTTAAACACAATCTGGTAATGCTTTGTGTACCTTCTACCTTTATTTCCTTCTTTTCAAAAGAGTACATGTAAACTGATGACGTTTTATACAGTTAAAAACACGTGTCTGCAAAGTTGGTAATGGAATATAGTGAACATATGACCGGAGTTGTATCCCGCTGGCAAAGGTAAAGTACGACTGGAGTTGTATCCCGCTGTAAAAGGATTAACTAACGTGGCTTGTGTTAATGGCTCCATTTCTTGTGCTATAGCCAATTAACACTCATCCTTAACAATCGTGAAGTTTTTTAATCTCTGTATAAGATCTAAAACTTCAATGTAGGTCACTGAGTGAATCTGACTTTTAGAATACTGCTTTGTCGGTCTCCGTTGGCCAAGCATCAAAAGCAAGGCAACATGCCTGGTTAAAAAAGCTCTGATATTTAATTAAAAACAAGCAAACCATATTTTATTGATTATGTATACAAATGAATAGCATCAATCACAATTAGATAATAAGCACATAAATATAATCTTTCTTAAATGGCTTACCTACAAACATTTAGTTGTTAATAATTCACCTAGCATGGTGCAAAGACTTCAGATTAGCCTATTGTCATCCCTAATCTGTGTCGGCACATGTGTGAAGTGTTGTTTTAATGTCACGTGCCCTTGGGAGGACATTTTCTGGGTCTCGGTCTCACAGATCAGCGCACGATAGTACCTGCTGACCGTTACTAATCTGTTCCAGCATGTTAGGAATTTAGCAGCTAAAATATAATTCCAAGTTTGAATTGAGTTCTGGTTTTATCGGGGGCTTTTAAGTGTAAAATGAAAATTTGGGATTGAAATTTGTTTCGGTATTCGAGGTTTACTGGGGAAAAATTATGATATCAAAGAAGGTAAAATTCGAGACTAGACAAAATGTTCAGTCTTGAGGAGTTTCACTCTGTGTGTGTGTGTATATATATATATATATACACACACACACTTTCTTGGCATGAAAAGTTACAAGTCATTTACACAACTAGCATTGGCCATTACGTCTCTCCCTGCCACCTGGGAAATTGCCCCTTAGTCATAACTTAGCAACTCTGAATAGCCCCACCAAATATGTATGTGTATATATATATATATATATATATATATACACACACACACAATATATACACACACACTCCGAGTAATCAACAGAAAGGCATCATGAAAACCACCAAATGATGTCACTGAAGACAAAGCGAAATGTCTGTGATCCAATGTACAATTTTGTTTCTTCATGTCACTGTTATTTCTCCTGACATCAAATTTACCACATAAAATCCATAAAATCAATGTCTCCTGCAAGTTTGGATGAACTTTTCCTATTTAAACAATAGGCTTGAAAAATAAAAATAAAGTTTGTTTTCATTGCTATGAAATAAAGATTTTCATCAGTTTGCTCCAATTTGGATGTTCCCATCATATCTGATATAGAATTCTGGACAAGTAACCCAAAATTTAACTTGCCCAGCAAAGTTTCCAAATGTCCCATGGTACCAGACAAAAGATTTTTCCAAACCTGTGAAACAAAAAGTGCAAGCCCCCACTTACCTTTCTAAACTTTGTGAGAAGCAAGAAGGACAACAAAAAGTGCAAGTCACCACTTACCTTTCTATACTTTGTGAGAAGCAAGAAGGACAACAGGTTTGTACACATGAATGCAGTGGTCTGAACACAAGCTGAAAAACAGTCAAGTTTTAATTAACTTTACATTGTATATTTAATTGAACTTCATTATGGATAGATGACTATTTCAATTGTTATCTGAATATAGGCATTTTTACTAATGAGGGAAACAAGAACTTAACGAGATATGTTTATATATAAAACACATAACTGAATTACACTGCAACCTTAACTAAGCCAACAGCCAAGGGATAGGATAATTCTAGTCATTCATGAAAGGTGTCTCATTAAGGGAGGTGACCACAAATGGAAGATCGTTACTATAGTTACTTGTCATGCAGACCTGCTAACTTGAGAAAGACTTCCTCAGGTTATACTCTAGTTTTCACAAAATTTCCCCCCTTATGTCATCTACTTTTGGCTCAATCTCTGAGGTAAGAACTGCCAAAAACGGTGACTTTTTCATGTCATGTTATTCAAAATAAAATTCTCCAGCAGTGCAGCTGGTGATTGTATTATATTTTTAATTCCAACTTATTCTACACTCATTTAAATCCAGCTTGTAAACTAGCAACAATGCTTTAAAAACAGCAGAAATTCTGTATTTTTGCCCTGTCCCTGTTCTGACAAATTTTCCTACATATAAACTTGTGTGAAGATTGAAGCACCTTAATTGGCCTTTCTGTAGATGAAATTTGAAACAAATCTGACCAGCTAAACATTTTAAATTTCTTCTCAAACAGTTGCTACATATTTTTGATTTCCAAAACTACATGTTCACTCTGAGCACATACTTTTACATTCAAACACTGTGGTAATCACTCTGAGCACATACTTGTACATTCAAACACTGTGGTAATCACACTGAGCACATACTTGTACATTCAAACACTGTGGTAATCACACTGAACACACACTTGTACATTCAAACACTGTGGTAATCACACTGAGCACATACTTGTACATTCAAACACTGTGGTAATCACACTGAGCACACACTTGTACATTCAAACACTGTGGTAATCACACTGAGCACATACTTGTACATTCAAACACTGGTAATCACACTGAGCACATACTTGAACATTCAAACACTGTGGTAATCACACTGAGCACACACTTGTACATTCAAACACTGTGGTAATCACACTGAGCACACACTTGTACATTCAAACACTGTGGTAATCACACTGAGCACACACTTGTACATTCAAACACTGTGGTAATCACACTGAGCACATACTTGTACATTCAAATACTGTGGTAATCACACTGAGCACACACTTGTACATTCAAACACTGTGGTAATCACACTGAGCACATACTTGTACATTCAACCACTGGTAATCACACTGAGCACATACCTGAACATTCAAACACTGTGGTAATCACACTGAGCACACACTTGTACATTCAAACACTGTGGTAATCACAATGAGCACACACTTGTACATTCAAACACTGTGGTAATCACACTGAGCACATACTTGAACATTCAAACACTGTGGTAATCACACTGAGCACATACTTGAACATTCAAACACTGTGGTAATCACAGAGCACATACTTGTACATTCAAACACTGGTAATCACACTGAGCACATACTTGAACATTCAAACACTGTGGTAATCACACTGAGCACATACTTGTACATTCAAACACTGTGGTAATCACAATGAGCACATGCTTTTACATTCAAACACTGTGGTAATCACACTGTGCACATACTTGTACATTCCAACACTGTGGTAATCACACTGAGCACATACTTGTACATTCCAACACTGTGGTAATCACACTGAGCACATACTTGTTCATTCAAACACTGTGGTAATCACACTGAGCACATACTTGTACATTCAAACACTGTGGTAATCACACTGAGCACGTACTTTTACATTCAAACACTGTGGTAATCACACTGAGCTAGATACCCACAGATCTGATACACATTGAATGCTTAAATGAAACATAAGCATTCCAGATTCTTCATTAAATAAGCCATAACTTCAAAGGTCAAATGTCAGGACTCATTTTTCCTTTAAAAATGTACCCTGGACAAAATATGAAACTGTACAGTTTAACCTCAGTAAAGCAAGTCATGTGTTTATAGTGTAGCTTCAACAACATTCCATAAATTATTGGAACCTATTACCCAGTTTTATCAAGAACATTTAAAATATAGATCATTTCAAATTGGTTATTAAGTCATAACTTTTAAAACAAAGCAAATCAAGAGACCAGAGTTCCATGATGTTTTACTAGAATGAATTGTTTTAGTGATATTTTTTTAAAATTCTGAAATCAGTTTTAAAGTTTTTAACACTTTACAGTAATTTCTAAGCTTAGTCAAATATATCATTTTAATTTGCAAAATGTACCCTGTCCTAAAATCTTGATCCCTCAGGACCCCACTGGATATAAGTTTTTAAAAACTTGTAGGGTCATGTATTTGTATATTTGTATTACAACTGTTTATTATGTACGTACTGTGTCAATGTTATTTGATTGCTATATGTATTACTATTTGTTATTATTATTTATAACTGTATGTACAGTAGCTGATCCTCTATCAGCTCAACCCCTCCCCAAACCTTTTATACCAACCACATTTTACATGAATTCGCTGATACAAGTTCATAATCATTGATGCATGCCTTTACTTCTAAGAACATCTCATCTGTTACTTAGAATGAACATAAATCCAACAGCTTTATTTTACTTGTAAGTAACATCAGACTTGCTGGTTTTGACCTCACTCCTACAGATGCTTGATTATAGTGCAAAAAAGCATTCTCAAGTGCTTCAGTGATTGAGTTAACCAAACAAAAGCTTTGAACTCTGGCATGCTGCATCTTTGCAGAAAAAGACTTTGCCCATAAAATTGATACCTTGATCCGAAGCCCATACTTTTGAAACAAAGGGTGAAATTGTAGCAGTAAACAGCACTACATAGGCGTTGCCTTCAAGTCACTACTTACTATGCACAACGTGTTCACCAAGACTTTTCACTAACTGTCTTTGCTCCTCCTCCACCACATTGGTTCCATATATAGCTGCATTGCTTTCTGAAACCCTGCGTAAAGTCTCCAAGGATGCGAGTGGGGTGGTCGGAGGTGAGACATCTGAGTCTCGTCTCACCTGAGAGGCACTTTGACAAACTTGCATAAACTCCTGCAAGGGAATGGATCTTATATTACGACACAAGAGAAACAATAGTTTATGATTGCAAACTGCATAGACCCAGATCAAAAAACAATAGTTTATGATTGCAAACTGCATAGACCCAGATCTGCCGTCACATAATGCGTCAGCAGATCTGGGTCTGTGCAGTTTGTAAGGACTAATCAGTAGAACAAACAACAAAGACCCTCACCTGACAGCGCATAATGCACTGGCAGATTAGAGTCTATGTTGTTGTGCATTTGACTCGGCTTTATATGTGAGTATATATGTTCCTATCTTCAACAAAACTTCAGGACAACAATTACCACCTAGCATCTGATAAAATCCTGCATCATCTACCATCAGCAACAAGTTGTTAGTGAGCAGGCACTCATTAGATACCCCTGCTTGTGAGACATGTCAGTATATTTTTAAAGATATGTTTGATAAACCTTGGACAGTAGGTTAAAGCTACTCAGTTTAATAGTGCAACTTAACTTTATCTCAAGTAATACTCACATTGCAAGTTCAGTCTCAATAGGTGCAATGAAATAAACATTACAGAGCAGACATTGTTTTTGTTTTTTGTTTTTGTTGGTTTTAACAGCACTTTTAACACAATTTTTTGGCTATATTATGTTGAGGAAATGGGAGCTAAGTGCCTTTCCCAAGGACACATTGAGGCAACCAACCTGGGCGAGCATTCAAAAAATAAACATTACAGTCCATGCATATTTTTTGTTTTTTTGTTTTTGTTCATTTTGACACAATTTTAGCTATATGATGCCAAGGAAATGGAGCTAAATGCCTTTCCCAAGGATACACCAGCACAGCCAACCTGGGCAGGTATCAAACATGCGACTCTTGGATTATGAGTCCTATGCTTACAAACTAAGTCACTGTGGCTCGCCACAGCCCAGACAGAAAGGATAGCATGACGGGTTCTCTGATGTATGGATATACAAAGTCAATCCTATATACTGTCCGTTTTCAAAAGTGAGGTTATATAATGGAAAGCTGCCAAATGTCAGTCATATTAGCTCTTTAATGAATGGATTACAAAAAATGTCCATGTCAATATCTGTCACATCAGAAATAAAATTATTACTTTCAGTTCCTCAGTTTTCACCTTATAAGATTTCAACAACTAAGAAAGAAATACCATATATACTCGTGTATAAGCTTGGTCCAAATGCAAACAACATAGACCCTGATCTGCTGTCACATAATATGCCGGCAGATCAGGGTCTATGTTGTTTCTTCTACTGATTAGTCCTTACAAACTGCATAGACCCAGATCTGCCAGTGCATTAAGCAAAAGCAGATCTGGGTCAATGCAGTTTGCAGTTGGTATCGGCTTATATGTGAGTATAGATGGTACTTGACATGAATGGGCTATGACATTACAATTCTTCAAATTGTGTAAAAGTTCTCATTACCATTTTTTTTTTCAGTTCCTACAAATATTACTGATTGCTGAACAGTTCACATTTCTAGTTGATCTTATTAGTATAAATCTTTACCTTGAGGGAAAAAGGTTGGGCAAAATCAACACGGACACTTCCAAAGTTGCTGTTGATGACTCTCCAGATTCCCTTCAAGGCACCCCAAAAAGTCTCCTTCACTTTGGGAATCCCCTACAAGATATAGTGATGGAAAAGTTTTAATATGAGACAACCTTACTCAAAGCTAATATCGTTTTTCTTGCAACAATTGTATAACTAGTTACAAAGCCGAAAACAGGCAAAATGAGACAGCTGCCTCTTTCCAGTGATCAACCAACAAGTTTGTAATATTTAGCAGCTGTTGCACAAGCTAGACAATAATTAATTAATAAATGATAATAATTGAGTCAAAAGGAATACTCTTTCTTTAATAAACAGTAAGATATATAGACAGATAGACAGACAGACAGATATACAAATAGATTGTCAGTCAGGCTGTCATTTTCACTTTGAATGCAACTGTCTATCTGGTGTAAACTAAACAATAGCCTTTACTGTTGGTTCTTATCAACAACTTTTATTCTGCTTACTGATACTGCAGTAAAAAGTCATAAAGTTTACCATGTTTCACAAGTATTCATAATTTTCCCCATAAACTGAACACTGACAATTGTATGCAGGTCAGAGCTGTAATTACTACCATAATGAGCTTTCCGAGTTACAGGATATTCACAAAACCAATAAATCTGATGCTTTCTCTATTAAAAGTTGGCTGTATATGCAAAAAATAACTCACCATCTGTTCATTGTTGAAATTTCCTTCTAATAAAACCTCATAGCTGATGCTGATAGGAACAATGTAGGCATCCTCTATCACACCTGAAAACAATATCAATCTAGTCAGAAGTCAGAAGAAACATTCAATAAAATAGATCTACAATCCATACAAATTTCATTTTAAAAGCAAATCAAAACCTGTAATACTTTTGGTTCACCCTATCACCCATAGTGAACAAGTGCATTTTGAGTCTCATTTCTTTTGATTCTGGTATAGCTAAAACTTTTGAATTGGACAACTTCTTACAATGTGTGCATCTTATCTACATTAAAACTGAAGAAAAAAACCCATTTGAACTATTCTTAAGCAATCACCTAATAAATTATTCAGATTTGACAATGCCAGAAGACCTGCATGAAAGAACCACCTGCCTTGCAAGACTACTACATTTTCAAGTTCCTATGATTCGTTTTGAAGGGTAGGTTGTGCAATATATGTTTTAATCTACACTATGAATGAAAACTAATTAAAAAAATATGAAGTATCCAAATACAATGAAACTTGCCTATAACTGATATTCAAAGGATGACAAACTTCATGTAATTTATGAGCAGGCTTTCTTTACATGTTTGTACTATATAAGAAATGGGTTTATACATTTTATCCTATAAACTAGTGTCATATATTTAGGTGTCCACTAAGAAAAGTTTCACTGCATCTCCACTTTAAAAGATGTTTTTTAACTGTGTATAAGAGAGCTTCCTTCAAATTTTAAACAAAACAAGTCTGCCTGATCAAAGCTATATGAATAATGCTTGTTACCAATATGCCAGCAATTTACAATACTGATTACCTTCTGTATATTTAATAGTGTGAAGACTGGATAGTAAAGTGATCACATCCTTTCTTTGAACAGTTGTGACCCTACGTTTAACCCCCGGCCCCAACAATTGAATTGGCAAGTTGTGTTTCCCAGTCTCCAGTTTTCAACCAATAGAGAACCCATTCCCTATATATTTGCTGTTTAGAGTGATTAATACTGTGTAGCAAAAATTGTTGGGGTTGGAGGGTGGGAAATGGCAATATTATTAACAAAAGTCCCTCGAAGGGACTGATGCTCTACTGCTGAAAAGAACTTCCAGGAATTCAAGATAAGACCATTTCTTCCTTTAAACTCTTGAGTGTTGAAACCATCTCTGATATTCTTCAGCAATAATAAGATTTTCAAATTAGTTGCTGTGGATGTTAGAGTAGATTGGCACCATTTTTATCTAGGACCAACAATACATTATTTTGGACCAACAAGACATGATAAGATGTCTTCTGGTGGAAAACCCCATGTAAATGTAACTTTCCGTTTTGGACAAGTAACAATAACATTTTCAAGATGGCTGCCATGGTGGCCATATTGGATATCAGATTGGCACCATTTTCATTTAGGACCAACTAGACATTTAAAGAAGTCTTTTGGTGAAAGCACAATATTGATATGACCAGCCATCTTGGAAATGTATTTATTATTAGATTTTCAAGATGGCCATTGTGATGGTCATATTGGAAGTCAGCTCAGCATCATTTTCATTTATGACCAACTAGACATCATAAGAAGTCTTTCAATCAAAAAACCCATGCTGATATGATAATTCTTTCAGGAGTAGTGATAAGAAGATTTTCAAGATGGCCACTGTGGTCGCCATACTTGACGTCTGAGCAGCACCATTTTCATTTAGGACCAACTAGACTTCATAAGAAGTCATTTAGTCAGAAACCCATGCTGATCCGACCATCCATTCTAGAGAAGGAACAAGATTTTTAAGATGGTCACTGTGGTGCCCATACTGAATGTGCAAGTGGCATCCTTTTCATTTAGGACCAACCAGACATCATAAGAAGTCTTCTGGTGAAAATCCAATGGCAATATTACTTTTCATTCAGGAGGAGTAGCAATAACAAGATTTTCAAGATGGTCACCATGGAGGCCATATTAGATGTCAGATCCACACCATTTTCATTAGCACCAACCATAAAAAGTCTTTTAGTGAAAACCCCATGCTGATATGACCATCCATTCAGTAGGACTAGCAATAGTAAGATTTTCAAGATGGCTGCTGAGGTGGCCACATCAGACATCAGATTGGCACCATTTTCATTTAGGACCAACTAGACACCATAGGAAGTCTTCTGGTGAAAAACCCATGTCAATATCACTTTCCATTCAGTAGGAGTAGCAATAACAAGATTTTCAAGATGGCTGCCATGGCAGCCATATTGGACATCTGATCGGCATAATTTTTATTTGAGATCAACCAGACATCATAAAAAGTCTTTTAGTGAAAACTTCATGTTGATATGACCATCCATTCAGGAGTAGCAATAAAAAGATTTTCAAGATGGCTGCTGCGGTGGCAATATTGGATGTCCGCGCAGCACCATTTTTTTTAGGACCAACTAGACCATGGGATGAATGTGTGTGTGTAAAGTTTCATAGCAATCCTCCAAGTAGTTTAGGATGCACAGCTTCTGCTAACAGATGGATGACAGACAACAGACCATCCCATAAGCTCTACTAGTATATCACCTGTAGAGCTAAAAATTATAACCAGTGTTAAAATTAAACATTGTGAAAAGTATTTTTATCACCTACATTTTTACCAAGGTGACATAAAAATAAATTTCTGCCAATTAATCAATCTGATACTAGAAATGTATTCCTGAAACATGAATGCCTTCCACTGTGCCTAAAATAACGCCCCAACACAAAACTTGACCTAGGCATAATGGATGTATGTATGAATGGATGGACAGACAAGGGTAACACTCTTTGCCCTCAACACTGTCATGGTGATGCTTTAAAAGTGTCACAATTTTTGGCACCATAGAAACTAGAGCTAGAAGTTATGGGTGCATCACAAAGAGCCCTGCTCTTTACAATTTGCTTTGGTGGCACTCTACAGTTTTGCATTTTTGGTTAGATTTTTAAAGAAAAAAGAATTACCCAGGTTTTCCTCAATGGTTGTCCTGGCTATTTAAAAAAGACCTTGTATATCTTAGGTATTATTAAAAGAACTTTTGACTCCATTTATTTTGGTGTATGATTGATGGATGCAATTTGGGTTATAGAGTATACAGCTTGGTCTTACTTATGATGTGCACCTCTCAAAAATTGCTAGCTCCACTTGGTAATTTTCACTTCCTGGACTTCGAAGTAAATTTTAAAAAAAGAGCCAATAACTTTTTTTACTTTTGATATATTTTGTAATTCATTCATTGTACTTTCAGAAGCTGGTATTGCCTACTCTGCAAAATTTGTTTCCCTATTTTAATAACTGCCGAAAATAGTGTACTTTTGACTCATTCAGGCTGAGTTTTCGAGTACTTTGGAGCAGCCATTTCTGTCAGCTGCGTGCTTAGATCATGTACAATTTCCACAAGTACAATATGAAAAGAAATTTCAGCCACAGTACATGAAAATAGCATAGAGGTATGCCAACATTCTCCATTTTGCATGTTGCAAATGCAAACAACTTCATCTTACACCTGTCATTCTTTCAGAAGCATGTAATATCTGTAGAGTGCCCCCTTTGCTGGGCATTAAACAATAGAACTTATGTTGGAAAAGCAAAGTTTGGAGAAGTTAAGCATTTAAGGGCCACAATCCTTCTAACTGAACTTGTGGACTGCTGGAAATCCAACACATTCTTTCAATATAAAGGTACATAGTAACTTTGGCTGAAAGTCAAAATTTTTTTTTAGTAAAGCTATGCTGTGGAATGCAAAGTTAGGAGGACAGGCAATAAGGGCCTTAACTCTTCTAAATGATAATGTGGAAAGCCTGAAACTACACTCATTCAAGGTCTCATCAACAACAAAAAATGCATTCAAAATTTGGCTGAAATGCAAGAAAGCTTACCGTATATACTCATGAATAATCCGATACCAACTGCAAACAACATAGACCCAGATCTGCCGGTGCATAATGTGTCGGCAGATCTGGGTCTATGCTGTTTGTAAGGACTAATAAGTAGAACAAACAACATAGACCCTGATCTGCCAGCGCATTATGTGACAGCAGATCAGGATCTATGTTGTTTGCATTTGGACTTGGCTTATATGTGAGTATATACGGTAGTAAAGTTAACTTGCAGAAACCGAAGCGAGGAGGATGCGCAATCAGGTAACCATAACTCTTCCAAGAGACTAAACCCAGAAAAGGCACATTTAAGTCTAAAAAACAATGTTCTAACCAAAATGCATCAGAATATGTTGAATTTCTTGAGCAATGCCAGTTACAAACAACATCCCATGTGAAGATAAGAAATTATTAAGGGCCATAACTCCATCCAAAATGGAGTTAATGAGACAAAGCATATATAAAGAACATGTAGGTCTATGAGAAAATGTACACACCAAACTGGATCAGAATACATTGAATGGTTCTTGACCTATCCTGATTACAAGGATCTGCCATAGTGGAGATGTAATACTGATGGGGAAAAGGGCTGTAACTCCATCAAAAGTGAACCTGAAAAGACAAAACCTTCAAAAGGCATAGGTAGATGTAAAAGTTATTTCACCTATGTATAAGGACTGCAGAGCTATGGTGGTTACAATAATTGTGAACAGATGGAAAAAATGGATGTATGGACAGGGTGATTACTATTGGGCTCCCACATCTTGATGCAGGACCCTAATAAGCACTATATTGCACACACCACTTACTGTACAATTGATCCAATATAAAAGTTTGACCTGAACTGATGGTCTGAAGCAAACAATTTTACCTGCATTGAGGCTGTCCATAACCACAGACATCAGGCCTCCCTTTGGTGACAAGGCCTTCCCAGATCTGCTCCTACTTCCCTCAATGAAGAATTCCATTGCCTCTCCAGCTTTTAAAAGTTCCTCCATGTACTGAAACATAAATACATGGTTATGATTCTTTTCATCTATCTCTCTGTGAAACATGCATGCCTCCTGTTTATATCATTCCAGAAGCATGACTTATAAGTATGGCACAAACTCATTTGTCCAAACTAAGTTCATCCAAATTATTGGTTCATCCAACCACATGTATGACCCTTACACACTTATCTGAACTTCTGAGCTACCACCTGTACAAACACTTTCTGTGTTCCCTGTGGTCTGACTGTCAACTGAAATGCCAAAGGATCATGTGCAAGTTATGTCACTATTGAGAAATAAGGTAACTTATTCTAGATCTAAAATGCATCAACTTTGCTTGATGATGACTAGTTACCATATATACTCGCGTATAATACAGGTCCAAATGCAAAACAACATGGACCCTGATCTGCCATCGCATAATGCGCTGGCAGATCATGGTCTATGTTGTTTGTTCTACTGATTAGTCCTTACAAACTGCACAGACCCAGATATACCGGCGCATTATGCGATGGGAGATCTGGGTCAATGCAGTTTGCAGTTTGTAGTGAGGCACAGATCTATAAGATGTATAGACAGATACTAGCTGCAAGATGTATAGACAAATACTACTCACTGAATAAAGCACAGAGCTATAAGATGTATAGACAGAGACTACTCACAGAATGAAGCACAGATCTGTAAGATGTATTGAAAGAGACTATTCACTGAATGAAGCACAGATCTGTAAGATGTATAGAAAGAGACTACTCACCGAATGAAGCACAGATCTATAAGATGCATAGAAAGAGACTACTCACTTAATGAAGCTGAGATCTGTAAGATGTATAGAAAGATACTACTCACTGAATGAAGCACAGATTTATAAGATGTATAGAAAGACACTACTCACTGAATGAAGCACATATCTATATGTATGGAAAGATACTACTCACTGAATGAAACACAGATCTATAAGATGTATAGAAAGAGACTACTCACTGAATGAAGCACAGATCTATCAGATGTATAGAAAGAGACTGCTCAATAAATGAAGCACAGATCAATAAGATGTATAGATGTATAAAAAGAGACTCTTCACTGAATGAAGTGCAGATTTATAAGATGTAGAGAAAGAGACTACTCATTGAATGAAGCACATATTTATAAGATGTATAGAAAGAGACTACTCAGTGAATGAAGCACAGATTTATAAGATGTATAGAAAGAGACTACTCACAGAATGAAGCACAGATTTATAAGTTGTATAGAAAGAGACTACTCATTGAATGAAGCACAGAGCCATAAGATGTATAGAAAGATACTACTCACTGAATGAAGCACATAGCCATAAGATGTATAGAAAGAGACTACTCACTGAATGAAGCTGAGATCTGTAAGATGTATAGAAAGATACTACTCACTGAATGAAGCACAGATTTATAAGATGTATAGAAAGACACTACTCACTGAATGAAGCACATATCTATATGTATGGAAAGATACTACTCACTGAATGAAACACAGATCTATAAGATGTATAGAAAGAGACTACTCACTGAATGAAGCACAGATCTATCAGATGTATAGAAAGAGACTACTCAATAAATGAAGCACAGATCAATAAGATGTATAGATGTATAAAAAGAGACTCTTCACTGAATGAAGTGCAGATTTATAAGATGTAGAGAAAGAGACTACTCATTGAATGAAGCACATATTTATAAGATGTATAGAAAGAGACTACTCAGTGAATGAAGCACAGATTTATAAGATGTATAGAAAGAGACTACTCACTGAATGAAGCACAGATTTATAAGTTGTATAGAAAGAGACTACTCATTGAATGAAGCACAGAGCCATAAGATGTATAGAAAGAGACTACTCACTGAATGAAGCACAGATCTGTAAGATGTATAGAAAGAGACTACTCACTGAATGAAGCACAGATCTGCAAAAGATCTATAGAAAGAGACTACTCAGTGAATGAAGCACAGATCTACAAGATGTATAGAAAGATACTACTCACTCAGTGAGGCACAGATCTATAAGATGTATAGACAGATACTAGCTGCAAGATGTATAGACAAATACTACTCACTGAATGAAGCACAGATTTATAAGATGTATCTAAAGATATTACTCACTGAATGAAGCACAGATCTATAAGATGTATCTAAGATATTACTCACTGAATGAAGCACAGATCTATATGTATAGAAAGATACTACTCACTTAATGAAGCTGAGATCTGTAAGATGTATAGAAAGATACTACTCACTAAATGAAGCACTGATCTGTAAGATGTATAGAAAGAGACTACTCACTGAATGAAGCACAGATCTGTACGATGTATAGAAAGAGACTACTCACTGAATGAAGCACAGATCTGTAAGATGTATAGAAAGATACTACTCACTGAATGAAGTACAGAGCTACAAGATGCATAGAAAGAGACTACTCACTAAATGAAGCACAGATTTATAAGATATATAGAAAGATACTACTCACTGAATGAAGCACAGATCTATAAGATGTATCGAAAGATACTACTCACTGAATGAAGTACAGAGCTACAAGATGCATAGAAAGAGACTACTTACTGAATGAAGTACAGATTTATAAGATGTATAGAAAGATACTACTCACTGAATGAAGCACAGATCTATAAGATGTATCGAAAGATATTACTCACTGAATGAAGCACAGATCTATATGTATAGAAAGATATTACTCACTGAATGAAGCACAGATCTGTAGATCTTATCTTTCTTGCCAACCTCTATGTCTAACTTCCTGCGGATAAAATAGGCACCAAGACCACTCATTAGTCCCCTGAAATAGATACCAGAATTAGATCAATGGCATGCCACCACATATCCCTGCACTTCCAAACTATCAAATGGAGGTATGGCTTGACTCTGAGCAAATGTTGCAATGCTACAGACATGTAATATTATTTTCATGTCATATACATGTATATATGGTTATATGATGGGGAGAATCTTACCATTTTCCCATTTATGACCCAAAAGCAAGTAACCTACCCCAGGGGCATGACACCCCTCCCTCCCATTACCTTTGTTTGATGCACATGAGAATTTGTCTCCTCATGCCTATTAAATGTGTACATAGTTATACAGTGTGGATCTTCAAAGTTTCCAAGGAATCACCCATGGGCACATCCCATATTCCAGGATCATGACCATGGGGCCAGAATTGGATGCATATGTGAATTTATCTCATGTCCATTATATGTGTACGTGGTTAAGGGGTGGAAATTTGAACAGTTTCCAAGTTATACCCAAAGGCAAGTCTCTTTGCCCTGGGACATGACCCAGAGTCTGTTTTGGATGTGTGTCCGATTTTGTCTCCATATATCTTTCAAAAATATATATGGTTATATGGTGGGGATCTCAAAAGTTTCCAAGTGATGACCCAGTAGTATATCCCCACCCCTTTGGTGAGACCCAATGATGTACTCATAAAACTGTTACATATATCATATCCATGGCCTTGATGACGACACACACCAACTTTCAGATCTTCACCTACTATACTTTAGATATTTTTTGAGATTTTCAAAAAAATAACCTAACACCTAACACATTTTTTAAAACTATTGTACAGACCACCCCAAACTTATCCCAATGTTTAAAGTCTGTATCTTTAAAGGTGTTGAAAGAAATACACTACAATACTAAAAGATGGACAGAAGGGGTGTACAGACAGATGGAAGTACATACAAGCATGACACCATAATCCACAGCTTTGTTTTTCAAAAAGCATGGAGATAAATGTGTTATTTATAAGAATTTCCAATGTCTAAAGATAAAAACCAATCATATCTTACAAACTCACGGTATAATGTTCATATTTTTATAGTCATATTTTCAAGACCAACTAGGACTGTTTAGCACTTATTGCATGCAAATGCTTTCTGAAAATGTGTGTCTATGTTGAAGAGAGCATAGGAAGGAAGGAAAAAGTGAGAAAAATACAGAAGGATAGCTCATAAACAGATTACATATTTTAACAAAGAATCAATGTTCATAACTAAAAAAATGTGGAAGGCAAAATTTTGTAAAAGAGTTGTGCAAAAGATAGACACGTACAGATATACAAGAGACCCAAGTGGGCCTGATATTGCTCGCTTCGCTACATCAAACATTCCTATGCAATACTGTAAGAACACAACCTATGTGAACAATCTTCCAATTTGTATATGATGTCAATTTTACCACTTTACTATAGTCTCATCAAAATTCTTCTCAAAGATAAAGGCATAACTAATATGTGTAGTCTCTTGGTCATTATTGAAGTCATCCAAGATCTTTAAAAGTTTGGTTTACAGATGAAGCTTTAATTTGTGGTCAACCAAGCCACATGGCTTTTACATGAATTGAAATTATAATTCACAGTTGGGTTTTTTTCTTGTTAAGGTCATGGGCTGCATTACTCCTGGTAATTAAATTTATAAGTGTTTCAGGAGAGCATATTGGGTTCATTTTTGTTTTAATGTGAAATATAAATTTCAAATAATTTGTGAGTAATGGCAGTGAATATATAAAATGCCATAAAATAATGCACAATACATGTGAGAACATATAAATTACAAACATTTTGAGCACTTTAACATGGCAACAGAAATATTAGCAACTGTCAAACTCTTTTTCACCAAACATATCAAACTTGCTTCCAAATATTTAAGAATTTTAAATGTGGCAAAATTTTTGGAGATAATTCTCTACAAATTTATAAACTACACAATTATACTAGCCTGCATTTGTACATTTTCTCTATCATAAATATTACATTATTGATTTTAATCGCTAAAGTGCATTATTTTGCTAATTTGTATGAATTGTTCTACTGATATTTATGCATACTGCATTCTAGAGTTTCTTTTTGGAAATCTGGTTTACATATTTTGTGCAAGGGGAAGAACTCTGTGCAACCCCAAACCACATTTGGAACATCCTCATCTCTTTCTGATGCGAGTCAAGTAAGTTCAAATCTCCGAAAAAGACTTGCAGGTAATTATAGTTATACTTACCAAATTGGTATGCTTTTGGTGGACAAACATCCAGCTAGATGTGAGAATAAAAGACTTTTATAAAATGATAAGTGTTGAAAATAACACTTGACAATGTCATATATGTGATTCTACCAGCGGTAGGCCAAAAATACCATTTTAAATGCTGTCCACCGCACATACCGTTTAGTAGTTAAAATCTACCACTTTTAAAAATTAAAAGAATTTTAAAATAATTTTAATAAAAATACCCAAATATGGTATTTTTAGGCGTTCTGTCAACACATTAGAGAAACCAGCAAGAACCAGTCGACTAGGGAGCGGAAATGTTCCACCAGTACAATGACAGTGCGATGATGTGTTGCAGAGTAACAGGAATCAAAAAGTAAAGAACAGCTGACATGTGTACACAGCAAGCTGCTAACTGATTACCTTATTTTTGGAATTTGAGGAGTTTATGCCAAATGTGAGATGTTTTTTGAGGTGTTATAAGTAATAAAGGGATCAAAGGTGGTCCATGATGTTTTCTGAGCCTTTGATAAAAATCGGCTAACCCTTGGCAGAGTGGAGATAAAATGAAGAGATCGACCATAAAAATTTATTTTGGCAGACACACCAGAGTAAATATTTTGATTTTTGTCCTGTTTAATTGGTATTGTATTGTTCCAGATGTTTTAAAAAGGACAGCTCTTACGTTTTTTTTTCAGTTCTAAATGTGTGCTTTCTCCCAATGCTAAGAAACCACCGGCTAAGAAATATTACAAGTTCATCAGTGCTTGGATATCAGAGTTTAAGTGTGTGCAGGTGAGCTGCAAAGGTCCAGAGTTTGCATTGTGTTTTTTCAAAGGTATGCAACTTTTGTATTTCAAAAACTATTTGAAGTTTTCATGTACATAAATTCAGTTCAAGCCCTAGATAAAATATATTACAAGATAATTAATTTTTAAGTTTGGATAAATTATTCATTTTTATTTCAAGTCAAAATCAATCTTTATTTTTTAAATTTACAGTGGTGAAACTTATTAATGGATTTTTAGATCTGAGCCATGAAGAGAAAGAAGCCCTTGAGGATGAGGCACATGAATACATCTTAAGCCCAAGTTAGGAACTTCCTCCTCGGGGTGAACATAGCTTGGATGAGTATTGGAGAGTAGTCAGCAACCTTACAAACCCAGTAACAGGAAAGCTGAAGTTAGAACTTCTTTGCAGGCTGAGCGTGGTTGTCCTGTCATTACAACATTCTGATACAGAGAGGACATCCTCCCTTCTTCGCAAAATACAAAGAGATTCACTGTTAAGTGTGAAGCTTAATAATCACAATGAATGTCATCAGTAGTCACTAGACAGTGATCTTGTGAAGGAAACTAAAAATGCTATTGGATTTTATAAAAGAAAAATATTTGCAGTGAACTATCAGATAAACAATTCTTCCTTTTTCATTATGCGACCGTATATTGACTCATAATAAATAATTATTATTGTAACATTTTCCATCAGAATCTGAATCTGATTCATGTTCAGATTTGCTATTTGATTATAGTATGAAGAGAATACATATTATGGCACACAAAAAAGCATTTGTTTTGTTTTCCATCCCCTTGAAACATAAAATTTATGCTGATAAAAAATCTACTGGTTTAGAGGCCAATCTACTGATCAAAATTTGCAAATCTACTGGTTTGAAATCCTAGTTCTGTCACATGTATGTAATGTTTCAACAATCAACAAAATACTTGCACTTTTAATTTTTAATGTTATTCCTGTAACTTTATAATGAAAGAAAATAAGGAAATCAATCGGTTTCAATAACATGAAAGTATTGCTTACATTGCTGTTAGTGATGATACATCATCTAGTCATTGTGACATCATGAAGCTATTATGATATGAAACCAACCACAGGCTTGGAGGCAGTTCAAATGGTCATTAGTTACATCTGAGGTTTTTTCTAGCATGTGATGGAAAAGGCTGAGGATGTTCCAATTTCCCCAAACCCATGATACTCAATAGTCAATATTGTTGTCAACTTCTCTTGCTTTCATTTCGGGAGAAAGAAGACAGGTATCACCAAGAAAGAATATTATAAAAAGAAAAACACTGATTATTCTGCAGATTTGAGAATGAATTCCAACTGTGCCGAATTTCATTAATATGTGCGGATCTTGGTCATAATAAAACTCATTAGACAGCTTGATGATTTAAGTTTACTCAAAATCTGATCAAAAATAGTCTCTAGAGTGGTAACAATTTCAGCCAATAAGATCACTTCATTAATATGAGTGGATCTAGCTTATTATTGACCTCCTGTGAGATCTTGATCATATCAGCCTATATTCCAAGTTTGATCAAAATCTGAACAGAAATATGGCTTTCAGAGTGGTAACAAACTCAGCCAATCAGATGCAAGATCACCTCATTAATATGCATATAATTTGATCATATTCCAGCATAGTAACAAACAAATGTTGACGGATGGACGACTGACAGATGACAGACAATTGACACAGGGCAATACCACAAACTCACTTAGCCTCATGGCCAGGTGAGCTAACAAGTGAGAAAATGTAGTAGAAAGAAGCAACGTAAGAGTAATACTGACCCAAATATAGGCATCCTGAGGTTATCCCCAGCAGCTACAAATGGAATTCTTATCTCATAATGCCACAAAATCCAGGTGACTAGGATGTAGTCCAGGTGACTCTTATGAAGAGGAAGGTATATGATAGGTATACCTCTCTGGAATGAAACAACAGATTCCTTTTTTTCAAGCTCACCTTCATTTAGATAGAAAGTAAAACAATTTAAGATGCAGCTTAATTTAAACAAACTTCAACACTGACTAGGGTGTGGATGGAGAAATGTACTGATAGACACACAAATAGACACCAAAGTGATCACTATGTAGAGCTTCCACAAAGGTGGGCTTGACAAAAATTAACAACTGTCTCTACTCACGTACAAGTCTAATCCATCTGCAAACAATACATGCCAGCAGATCAGGATCTAATTTGCTTGTTCTACTAATTAGTCCTAACAAACTGCACAGACCCAGTTATCTGCAACTGCATAATGCAATGGCATATCTCTGGTCTATGCTGTTGACAGTTGGGTTTGACTTATACACAAGTATAATTGGATTTTTTTTTTTTTTAAGCTTTATAAAGCAGTAAAAGAATTGATTTAAAATGTTCTTGTTAACTTTCATTACAATAACTTTTAAGTACTATAACATCTGACAAGATTGGCAAAGTGCTCAGAATTTATTTTAGTACAGTAACATTAGAAACTTGGTATCCATTGCAGAATATCCATTGAAATGAGTAAAGAAATAACTCAATTTTTATACTTTTGCACAAAACAATGATGATAATAACAATGATGACAATTATAACAATGATGACAATAACAATGATGACAATAATAATGATAACAATTATAACAATGATGACAATTATCACAATGATGAAACCAGAGCTGTTAGCAATGGGTGCACTGCAAAGAGCCACACACACTACAATTTGCTTCACATGGCATTAAACATAGGAACTTGTGTTGGGAAACCAAAGTTAGGAGAAGATAGCCATTGTGGCTTCTGTCTGTTAGATTATGTGATGTTTATGAAAGGGTATCAGACTATAACCAGTCGACCATGTGACAAGTTCACTTCCTTGGTAAACACAGAGCATTTTGGGTAATAGCTAGGTAGAGTTAATTGTAATAGCTACAGTTTAGTCTTAAAAATGGTAAGGTTGACAAGGAAGGAACAAGTTGTTGCAAAAAGTGCAAAATGTCATCCGACATTCTCAGTTTAGAAGGAAAAGTGAAAGCTTTTTGACTAAACAAAAAGAGGGGGAGTCCTGTGATCATTGCAGAGAAATTTGACATTAGAAGCATCATCAATATACATTCTGCAGCAGTGTGAAAATGCAGTTGATGGAGACAGCTATTATATTGTAACCTCGACTAGGACAGAGAATAGCTACGATATCATAGTCTTGACTAGGACAGAGAATAACTATGATATAGTCTTGACTAGGACAGAGAATAGCTACGATATCATAGTCTCGACTAGGACAGAGAATGATAGTTACAGTCAGGTGTTTGTACCCTGATTTTATTGACAAGCTTTTAAATGATTTTGCACTGCAATTGATGATTATCCATAATTATTTTAAATAACATTAACGTAAGTTTTATCACATTAACAGAAGCAAGTACCCAATAAATGAAGAATTCAAGTGCTGAACTAGTCCTATTTTAAAACTTTACCAACCTCTGAAGCAGTTTTAATCATCTGCATCTGGCCTTTGTGAACCTGGACTGTATTCAGAATTCGCCCAAGAAATTTGAACAAAAACCATGCTGTAAACCTAAAAAGGAAAAAAGAAGTGACTCAGCTGCTTTATTAAATCTTGGGAAAGCCCCTGAAAAACCTCGATCATAATAAGTTAATATAAACTTCAACTTGCAGAAAGCTGACAATCCAACTCAGCCAGGGTTTCATTAATATCAAGCTACATTCTAAATTTGATTGAAATGCAAAAATTATTAATGGAGTAATTGTGCAAAAGTACTCCATGAGTGGATCTGACAATCAGGGGCTATAACTCCATTAAAAGAAGATGCAGAAAGCAGACAATTGAACTTAGCCAAGGTGTCATGAAAATCAAGCCATATACCAAATTTGGTTGAAATCCTTTAATAAGTATAGGATTTATTGTGTGGAAAAATGGGTGTGTCTGACAATCAAACTCAGCCAAGGTGTCATGAAAATCAAGCCATATACCAAATTAGGTTGAAATCCTTTAATAAGCATAGGATTTATTGTGTGGAAAAGTGGGTGTTTATGACAATTGAACTCGGCCAAGGTGTCATGAAAATCAAGCTGTATACCAAATTTGGTTGAAATCCTTTAATAAGCAAAGGATTTATTGTGTGAAAAAGTGGGTGTGTCTGACAAACTAGGGTTATAACTCTACTAAACGATGGCATAGAAGGTTGAAAATCAAACTCAGCTCAGATCTCATCAACATCAAGAAGCATACCAAATTTGGTTGAAAAATCCAATAATAATTAAGGGAGTTGCTGTGTGGAAACAAAACTGGGTGGGTCTGACAACCAGAGGCTATAAAATCTGTTAAAAGATGACACATAATGCTGATAACTGAACTCAGTCAATGTCTCATCAATATCAAGGTACACAAAATATTTGGTTTAAATCCAATAATAATTAAGGGAGTTATTCTGTGGAAATAAGAGTGGGATGGACAGATGAAAGGACAGGTGGATGGAAGGACAGATAGTCCAAATTTAATATCCCCTCATTTGCTAAAAAAAAAACGAGAAACAAGAAAAGCATGCAATCTACAATTTAGACTGACATTAATGGCTGTTCCATTTCAAAATACATGGTACCTTGGGAAAGCAAGTTTTTTAAAAATATATGCCAGGGTACTCTGATTACTCAAAGAATTGATATGAAAATGATACGAAATTCTAAATTACATCTATGGGTGGCTACTCTATACCCTTCCTTAGTCCTATGTATGTTTTACTGGAACAGCCCTAACTCAGTTTGGAGAAACCTAAAATGGTATAAAGCTCTTTAAAGGGATTGTTTACTTATTTTTAAAGAATTTGGATACAGAAAATTCAATGGAAAACATGTTAGCTTTAAACAGGTATGACAATGTTAATTATACAAATTTAAGGAGCATCATGGCAAAGATTTGGTTTTGAGAAGTGGAAATAATTTACTCATTCAGACCAAAAAAGTAACCTACATTTGGCTCAACTGATGGAAAATGTAAATCTTTATGCATGTGTATTAACTCCTGGGGTAACTCTGAAATAATGAACCTGAGCAATATGCAGCATGTTCTGCCTTTAGAACAACTGTGTTTAGCATTTACCTGTACAGGTCACATGACCTATATGTTATCTTCACTTTAGTCTATCAGTTAGGGAAATGCACGTAATAATTATGTTTTGTTAAGCTGTGATTCAACATCAATCCAAATTACTCTTTGCCCATTAATTAAATCTGTTCATCTGCTTCTGATCGTAAGTAAATGCTAATATCATTTGTTTTCACATGTAAGTACTAACATTTGCATTCTACATAAGTCAGGACAAAATTATGTTACATTTTTCATATCATACAAGCACTTGAACTTTGCTACAGTTCGCTTTACAAGTGCATAATAAACACAAAGCCCATAATTTATGTGATGTATGAAAAGATCTTTTCCAACTAGTTTCTATGTAAAAATGAAATCAAATAAATAAGCAGTCCCTTTACACAAAGTCTTTCTCCTTACCTGATAAGATAGTTTGAGACTGATGCCTTCATGTCCTGTAGAAAGTCTTTCTCCTTACCTGATAAGATAGTTTGAGACTGATGCTTTCATGTCCTGTAGAATCTTCCTAGCTCGTCTCGGAAGGTCACTGACCACCTTCTCTGTAGAATGTATAGTGATATGTATAAAAACTCTGAAGGTTACTGACCACCTTCTCTGTAGAATGAATAGTAATATGTGTAAAAACTCTGAAGGTTACTGACCACCTTCTCTGTAGAATGAATAGTGATATGTGTAAAAACTCTGAAGGTCACTGACCACCTTCTCTGTAGAATGAATAGCGATATGTGTAAAAACTCTAAAGGTCACTGACCACCTTCTCTGTAGAATGAATAGTGATATGTGTAAAAACTCTGAAGGTCACTGACCACCTTCTCTGTAGAATGAATAGTGATATGTGTAAAAACTCTGAAGGTCAATGACCACCTTCTCTGTAGAATGTATAGTGATATGTATAAGAACTCTGGTAAACTCAAAAATGAGTGCTGACAAAATGATTTCTGAGATAACTAGATCAAACAGTGTCTCATGTTTTAAAATTGTCGTAAAGTACAGTCAACAAAGCTGACTGCAAAAACAGACGTGATGTAAAAAGATTCAAAATCATTCCTAAGTGAGACAACTGACCTTTGCAAACTGTGTACAATCACTGGTCTTACATTTACAATCCTCTAATCTATTATATTTTCAGGAAAACCATCTCCAAATAAAGTTGTCTTATGCCTAGTTTAGATGTTAAAGTTTTTTAAATTGACTGTTCACAGAGTATTCACAGGACTGTATATTTGCATTCATCTTTTCAAAGACCTGTTTGCAACTCGTGTAACACTGACCTGAGCAAGCATGATTAAAACAACTGTTTTCAAATGACATTTGGCATTCAAATATTAGGCTATAGCTAACTACACAAATTAACATGCCTAGCAACAGCTGAAAATAGTCAAATTTTGCACAGTATTTCTCCTATAAAAAGATGCAGAGGGGCATGGTTTACCAACCTGCCTTGTAAAGTTTTGCATAAGTGGCTTATCACTGAAAACAAAAGTACAATAAATGGCACATTATACACAAGCCATGTGGTAAATAGCATTATCAGAAATGGTACATTATACACAAGCCATGTGGTAAATAGCATTATTATACTTCTTTTATGTAAAATCCTCTTTCATTGGTTGCATACTTTGCCTTTTGAATCTGAAATCAATAGGTGTCTTCCTGGTCTTAAATGCAATCCATGCACAAAATCTTGTCAAGGTCAAAGTCACATAACTCAAGTTATTTTGCAAAAATAATTTGTTTTTCTTTCAATCTTGGTGACCTCAAACTTTGACCACTTGACATCAAAATTGACAGGTGTCTTTTTTGTCTCAAATGCAAGCTATCAACTAAAGCTTGGTCATGTTTTGTGGCATAGTTCTCGAGTTATTTTGTGGAAAAAGATTTCATCTTGGAGTCCCTCTGACCCTGATCTTTGATCTTTTAACCCCAAAGTTAATAGGTATCTCCTTTGTCTCAAATGCAAGCAATTTACAACGCTTAGTCAAGGTTAGTGATACAGAACTTAAGTAGTTTTGTGAAAATCATTTTCATTCTTCCAGTCCAGTCATCTTGACCTTTTGACCCAAAAGGAATAGATATCTTCCTTGACTGCAATGAGTCTGTGACCTTGACATTTGACCTTTTGAAGCCAAAATCAACAGATATTTTTCTTATTTCAAATGTAAGCCATTTATGGTATACAAATAGAGTTATTATGTGGAAACAACTTTCCTTCTTTCAGTCCCTGTGACCACGACTTTTGACCTTTTGAGTTCAAATTGATAGGTTTCATCCCTGCCCCAAATGCAAACAACTTAAAATGTTTGGTACAAGAAGACTTGGAACACTTGAGTTACTGTGTTGAAATGAAATTTGGGAATAGATGGATGAATGGATGTACAGATAGACATCATTATAACATGATATGCTCCACTTAATGGCAGGTATATGCAGTTTTCTGAAATAATACAGCACTCATCCATTTGAACAATGAATGTAATAAGACATTTATCACTTACATTTAAAAATGATTCCATAGAACCTTGAAGGCCAGAGCAGTATTATCTGAATCTTTCTCAGACAAAGCAATTACAATATGTACTTGCATAAAAGTCAGATCCAACCGCAAATTGCACAGACCCAGATCTGCCATCACATAATGCACTGGCAGATCTGGGTCTATGCAGTTTTTTAGGACTTATCAGTTGAACAATCAACATAGACTCTAATCTGCTGTTGCATAATGCACCATCAGATCAGGGTCTATGTCATTTGCAGTTGGACCCAACTTATACACGAGTGTAAATTGCAAACAGAATTTGTACAGCATATTGTAAATTTATTGTAAATTTCTTATGTACAGACAGGGAATTCAATGGAAAATTTTTCACTATAAATTCACTTGGTAAATTACTGGAAATAATTCACTAGTGAATTAACAGTTACAAGATGGTCATCGCAGCTACTCCTGTATTGTCAATTACAACAGTATATACTCACATATATATCAAATCCAATTTCAAACTGCATAGACCCAGTTCCATCATAATGTGCTATCAGATATGTTTATATACAGTCACGACTAATCAGAAGAACAAACAACATTGACCTTGATCTGGGTCTATGTTCTTTGCAGTTGGACCCAACTTGTAATCAAGTATAAATGGAACTTGTGCATGTGGTCTTCAATGAAAATGACATTTTATCATATGACATTACAATGCATGATTGTATGTTTCATCCATTATGTCATCATGGTTCATTCATATTTTTTCAATTTCTGGTTGGTACAGTGTATTCATTCTCAACATGGAAACAATTAACACAACTTGTTCATGTTCTCAACTATGAAAGAAAGAAGAGTGAATAAATACTTCTCATAACATATATAATAAATAAAAAAATAAATACTTGTATACTGTTTATACTTGATAAAGCACTCCTGCACTACTGGGTCCATTCATTATAACACATCTCCCGTTATAAGCCAGGTATGGTCATGGATCCCATTTTATTATTTAGTAGTATAATTGTATGTGTTTACTTCATTATACGATCTCATTATAAGACGCTATAATCCATGGCTCTCATGGATAGCATTATAATGAGGGAATGCTGTAATTCACTTGTATCTAAGATCAAGCATCTCTGTTCAATAGTTTGTGATAACTGGCACACATGAATTACTAAACATAATCCCTGTTCTCACATGTATTATCTTTTTTATTGTTTCATCATTCAATGGCTGTGATTAACTTACTGTAGTATCAGAGATTTTCATGGGGGACCAATTTGCGTGGTTTTTGTTGTTACCGCGAACCACGAATTTAAATACCCAACGAAAAAATTGGCAACATATGATGATGACCCCCCATCCCCCACCCATGTTTGTACTCTGTTTCGTTTCATGAGACTAACAAAGCTACTAGTATTTGATAAATCAACGTCAATACGGTAATCTGGTAATAAACTATTAGCTTTTACACATGTTTGTTTTATTTTAACCCTTTGAAAAAAGAATTATAAAGCATTTTATATTGTTTCAATGTACACGTATTGATAAAGTATCCGATAGCTATAATTTCCACTCACTGCCTTAAATTGATATGTGAGACAAGTAAGGATAGAGAGAAACGAGAAAAAGCACCAGGTACTACTGAAAATAAAAGAAAGAACAAAAAATATTAATATATGAAAATTAAATGTAATACTTATTCAAATCGATCCTTCAATCAAGTTCAACTGCTATTGAAAGATTTAAATCCACCTGAAATGCACATTTCATTTTATCCATGCATATTTAATCCAAAAGAACAACAAGCCTGTAAAATACTAGAACTATTGCTTGAAGCAATATTATTAATGAAACACTATGTATATACACTAATTACAGCAGAGCATTAAAGCTCACACTTCAATGATTTTCGGGCAAAGCTACTGTATCAACATTGTGTCAGTCAAGTCTCATGGTACACACAAATGCTTGTCAGGTAAATAATCCCCAAACTGCAGAATTAAACAAGTCCAGCTTTTTCAAAACCACTGATAATTAGGCCCGATCTTTCACTCATTGTCTTGTGAGCTGCAAGTATACATTCAGCATGAATTGGCTTGATAAATGAGGTTGCAAAGTTGACTAATACAGTGCACTGATTGTCACCAGTAACATCTTGCTTTTCTGTGAATGCCTGCATGACCTGTTTAGCATACCAGCTGTGGAAGTGTGGTTTTAATTCTTCTTTGTATTCTGTATTTATTGTCAAGTTTAGTGACTGAAGTTGGTCTGTGCATGAAGCAGGCACAAACAAATGAGTGATTCCACTGTCTTTCAATTTAGTTTGCATCTTCACACTTTTTGGTGGGCTCTAAACACATCAAATACTAGTACTGCCACTGCCTGCTGATTGCATTGTCGGTCACGTGTTTTGTTCACTTTATGGACAGTGGTTTAAGTAAGAGGTTAAACAAATGTACTTTAATAATTGATTGGCTTAGTGTTGTTGGCTGCGTCGGCTTCCTTTGATGTTGAGCAATCAGACGAAAAAAAGGTGTAAGTGATTGATCTTGACAGGTGTTTTATTTGTGTCCATGGAGGTGGTAGTATTGTTGTAGTGTTGTAGGCTGCATTGGCTTCCAATGATGTTATCCACTTGGATGAAAAAACAGTGTAAATATTGAACTTGTCAGGTCTTTGATTTGTGCTCATACATGTGGTAGTATTGTTTTAAACATTCAAGTGACCGCCATTTGTGTTGGCATAGTTTTATTCTTTTGTATTCTTTATTTTGGGTATTCATAGAGGTTAAACCATGAAATTAAACACTCACTAATATGCAAACTTTGACACGAAAAACGACAAATTTAAGTACCCACAAAAATGTCTTTCTTTTTTTTTTGGAAAACCATGAAAATTGAGCCCCATGAAAATAAATATTACTACAGTATCATGTGACATATTCCTGTCAGTCTAAGGGAAATAGACTCACCACTCTTTGCTTTAGAAACAGCTTGCTGAACAGCATCTATCACTCTGAAATAAAGGAAGGAGAAACAAGAATAAGCAGATGCAAGTCATGTCCACTTTTGCAAAATCAATGCCTATACTGCTATGCTAAAAATCAGAGGATCACCACATAATGACAGCATGGACATGATGTCACATGTTACCGAAGTGTAATGTAGTGCTAGCTATTAACTCAGGGAGAGATTCGAAGTAAAGTGACATAGTTGCAACTTCTGTCTCTTATTAAATAATGAATAAGAAACTTGAGGAATTCTCACATAAATATACCCCCACCTCTCGCATCCCACCTGCACTCCCATATAGTCAAAAGAGTGCAATAATCCTTCTGAAAATTCTGTTCTGCGAGTATAATGACTGGTCAACATGCATCCTCTGATGATGATCATAATAAGTACTAATTTTCACATCAATCACTGAAAACTGCAAAAGTGGTTGCATTCACAAAACTCTGTCATCCATCTTTGAGTCAAAAAGAGGATTGTGAATGGTACATTTAAAAACCCCATGAAGGTCAATGGCTCCTTGCTACATCTCCCAAGTTGATGTAATCTTTGTTTTGTCTTCTTTAATTTCATATGGCATCCGTAATCATCTTTCCCAGTGTGAGCAATACTCAAATTGACACAACATGATGTCCAATAAACGTACCCGGGATAATTATTGCCTTTCCTACTGTTTTCCAAAAATGTGAATATTCGTTTTTATACTTCTGTGCTGATTATTTGAACTTTTTAAGAAGCTGATTGTCCCTTTTGCCATCAATGCCTTTTTGTTTATGCAGACATTTTGCAATAAAAACAGAGGCAGATCAAAGCATCTGAGGTACTCATGCAAAGTTAGTCTGGTTCCCTGACCAACTCCACTGAATCTAATATAAAAACTCGTTTCTGGACCAAACCTGGACAAACCAATATCTGGATTTGACTGAAACGATTATCTTTTTGTATGTATTATCCCAGAAGTCAAAATTTAAGGGTCATTTCAGTAACACTTGTGGTCAAATCCTAAAGGCTGGCAGATCTGCTATTAGATTTACAATGACAGTTACCTCTGAACTTCAGATCCCAAAATCTAGAGGTTTCTTTATTACTTCAAGTGGAAGCATTCCACAAGTTTGGTCAAGGAACTTACTCTCGAACCATAAACTCACTTGGCCTTACAGTGATCCATCAAAAAAGTAAATTGTGTTCACAAGATTCTGTCATACACTGCATTCAGCTGCAAGACAGAAAGATCAGTAGCTCTTATAACAAGAAAGCCAGGACCTGCATGTCAACCCCACGATCAAAGCATTGCTGTAAAACATGTGACTTTGACCCCTAGGTCAAAAGGGGAGAGTGAGCATGTCACAGAATGAATTGTCTTTGCTTCATAATGATTAATCCAAAGTATGAAAAAAATCCACCAAGTGATTTGGAAAGTATAAGCAAATGAAAAACCTTTAACCAAAACCTTAATGCAAATTTTCTATGGCTGTGACTGTGACCTTAACTCCAAGATCAAAGGGGTGAGAGCACATGTCGTAGAATGAATTGTCTTAGCTTAAAAATGATTCATCCCAAATATGAACAAAATCCACCAAGGGGTTTAGGAAATATAAGCAAATGAAATTGTTGAAACCAAAACCAATTTTCTATATGTGACCTTGACCCCCACGGTCAAAGGGGCAAGCATACATGTCACCAAATGAATTGTCTTAATTTCATAATGATTCATTCCAAGTATGAAGAAAATCCACCAATGGGTTTAGGAAATATAAGCAAATGAAATTGTTGAAACCAAAAGCAATTTTCTATATCTGTGACCTTGACCCCAAGGTCAAAGGGGCAAGCATGCATGTCATGAAATGAATTGTAATAACTTCATAATGATTCATCCCAAGTATGAAGAAAATCTATCGAGGGGTTAAGGTAATATAGGCAAATTAAAAAGCTTTAAACAAAACCTTAATTCAAATTTTCGGTGACTGCGACTATAAACCCATGGCCAAAGGAGCAGTTATGCATGTCACCAAATGAATTGTCTCAGCTTCATCATGATTCAACCCAAGAATGAAGAAAATCTATCAAGAAGTTTAGGAAATATAAGCAAATGAAAAAACTTCATCTAAAAACCCTAATGTAAATTTTCTATTACAAACTGTGACTTTGACCCCAAGTTTAAAGGTGCAAGCACTGATTGAATTGTTTTAGCTTAATAATGATTCTTCTCAAGAAAAAACCTATTCCATCAAGGTGTTTAAAAGATATAAGCAAATGAAAAAATCTGTAAACAAAACATTAACACCATTTTCTATAACTGACCCTGACCCCATGATAACAGGAGGAAACACTTTGCTTCATCATGATTCATCCCAAGTATGAAAAACAAAAACTTTAGCGAAAACCTTCACGCAAATTTTCTCTGACTGTGACCTTGACTCCAAGGCAAAAGGGGCGAGTGAACATGTTGTATAATGAATTGCCTTGGCTTCATAATGATTCAAGCCGAGTATGATGAGAATCTATCAAGGGGTTTACGAAATTAACAAAACCAAAACAAACTATTGACAATGACAAAAGTGACTGTTATCTCTTGCATCCCACAGAAGTGGGATCGACAAGGTCATGACTTTATCAAGTCTAAGAATGTCCACGATTCTTTTATTCCAGTTTCTGAGACTTTCTCAGGATTCTTGGAACCTTGCCTGCAGAACTATCTCGCAAACTTTCCACATAAGCAAGTTGATACTGTTCAAGACATCTCATCCTTTTACAACATAAAAGTAAATGATAAATGACAGATGTTTTTACCTTTGACTTGTAAGCACTGCCATTGAAACATCAGTGTACTTGTGTGTAGTTTTGCGACTGAGAGTGTATGCTAGATAGCAAAATCTCTGAGCCAATGGACTATGGCCTCTGAAAGAGAAAAATAGAAATCATTTAAGTAAATCCACCACCACCACACACACAGAGAAATATTCCATTTGCCATCTCATGACTCACAATAATATTTAATTGTAAAATTTTGACAAGTATGAGATGAATAGAGTTTTAGTTTATTGTTAGACATGCCATTTAGTTTTTTCCAATTTTTTTTAAAGGTGTTGTTACAATTTTTGCCCCATAATTCAACAGTTCTTAAACAAGCATTTTGAAGGAATAACCATACAGTTCAGTTACTTAACAGTACAAAAACAAGATGTGACTAGCTGCCATCCTAGGTTAATTTGTCATGATGTGCATGGGTTTGTAGTGCTGGCCATGACAGCTGCACCAGTTCACTCATAGAAAGCAAATGGTTACTATTATTGGAGTGGGTAAACAGTGTTAATGGGTGTTCTCTCTGCTTGGACAACCAGCAGTGCCAGATGCATATACAAATGATGATAGCAAAGAACACATTTTTTTTACCCTGAAATGTAAAACAAGAGACCCCTTTCTGTCATGCCTTTTTTTTTTTTACAGTGCATGCATGATGGATTATGGATTTCCCACTAAATCCAGTCCACTATATCTGGTGATTTCCCCATAATCTAGTGGACATCCACTCAACCTACTGGAACTCCATCACAGATTTTATTGCAGCCATAGTGGGTTTTATGGTACCCCTTGCTGATTTTATTGCATTCACTCCATAAGTTGACACACTAAACAAACAGATGGGAGAAATCCTGACACCATAAACCTGACCATAGCAGGTGTCAATTTTATACCTTTACCTTGTACAAACCATACAGTGGTAACATTTCTTGTGATATTTATCAGTGGCCTAGCTATGGATACATACAGACAAATGTGCGTGGAGAAAAATATGAGGTTTTACATTTCTTGGATATCCTCCAACCTCTGTTCATGACAGAGCGTACATCAGAAAAATTGCCTAACTACAACATAAATCCCTGTTGATCGATCACATGTACATTTACCTATTAGCATATACACATTCAAACATTTACATACTGTTCTACATCAAGCAGTAACTTCAATGTTATTTCTCAATAACTGATATTTCATAATAAAAGTGCTTGTTGTAATGCTAATTAATTTGTCATTGTTTCCTTTATTTCCATATTTTCCAAGATCCCCTGAGAACAAATTATTGAAAGCAGTATACAAATAAAAAGCCCCATCTTATCACAAAAGCACAAGGCATTTATGTAAGATAGTTATAATTTATTGCATTCATCTTTTAGATAAGATCTGAGACAAGTTAATATTATGTAAATAGCTTCATTAAATTTATCAAATTGAATAAATGTCTGAGACACATGCAGCAATAACAATTTCTGAAACTGAAGATTAACTTCATGACTAATAATTACGACCAATAGTGATTAAAAACTAATTCTGTACTATTTATAGCGCACATGTATGATGAAGTACAAGGGATCAAATGGCATGCATCGTAATTCTTTCTCAAGTTTATTCATCAAGAATAATGTGGCATCGTATATTGACATAATACAACAAAAATATGCGAGAGAAAATGTTCTCTGTAGCTTTATCCACAGACTTAGAAAATGACTGTGTAAAAAGTGATTTTCATGAAAAAGGTTACTCCATTGCATTTCAAAATATGCAATTTGGTTCCAAACCAGGAAGTTTAATATCCCTTTTAATAAATTCGTATCTAGAGCTCTGCATATACATTTTGAACTAAGTTACCTCATTCCATGGGAGACATCAAGAATATTGCGTATTCCTAAGTTACTGGGTGCAGAAAGGTCTTTCTGAAATTAAATTTGTTCAATTATGACAAGCAAATGAAGTAACTGAATCAGTATTACACTCTTACACTACCATATATCCTCATGTATAATCCAATACCTACTGCAAACTGCACAGACCCAGATCTGCTATCGCATAATGCACCAGCAGATCTGGGTCTATGCAGTTTATAAGGACTAATCAGTAGAACAAACAACACAGACCCTGATCTGCTGGCGCATTATTGACAGCAGATCAGGGTCTATGTTGTTTGCATTTGGAGGCTGATTATGGTACTTGATAAAATTTGAAGACCATTCTGCAAATCAAACAACAATACTAAATCATATCGAAGGTCTGAACCATCCATCTTAAGCAGTGTGGAGGTGCTGCTAGAAACAAACACACCAATTCTGACATAAACTTTTTTTCCCATTGAAATTAAACATGCAAGATTTTGTACAGTAATCTTCTGTAATATATGATCAAATTTATCTTAAAATGTAATATTAAATGACCAGAAGTAATTATCTGCGATATAAGATTATTGTCAGAATATTACTATTACTCTTCTGCAGTAGAATCCATGACTGTATCCCACAATAACTACAATATAAAAAATTTTTTTTTTAAATCACAGAAGATGTAAATAAGCTCATTATCAGCAAAAATATAATTTTTCCACAACTGTGGTTGAAACAAAAATAATTCTGACACGCTTCTGATGTTAAATGTGTCATTTTGTTTGGTTTAGTGCTTTACGGCACAGCAACACAACTAGGTTATTTAGTGCTGAGGCAATTGGAATAAGGTGCCTTGTCCAAGGAGACACCACGGTGACCCAGGCTGGTCGGTGGTAGGATTCTAACCCACACCCTTCTGGTTGTGAGTCTGGCACGCAAACCACTGAGCAACCGCGGCTCCCGTGTCATTTTGTAAAAGAGAGGATTTAAAATATGTTTACTTGACTGTTTGGCAGTAAATTACAGCACTGTCCCATAAGTGGCCGTGTTTTCATGAAATCATCTGGCAGAACTGTAGGAGTGGTCTTAAACCCTGCAATGGTATTAGTTCTTACCTGCAGAAAAAATACAAAGAAAATCAGTGGATTGTTAACTTGTGATTTTGAATTCCCTAACAATAGGAAGAAACTATTTGATTACACAGAAATGTTATTAAATAGTTAGAGCACTGAGACCATGGGGTCTCAATGACTTTGAACTTTGGTCAAAGTATGCGGTCTTGAACTAAACTTTCTGTGCAGAAACCATATTTGGTCAAGGAATGCAGTACTGCACTAAATTTACTGTGCCAATTTTTTTATTTCTTATTAGACCTTTTTACACCCCAAATCTATAGTTTCTTTCCTACCCTAAGTGCAAGCCTTCCACAAAGTTTGATGAAGGAACTTACTCGAGAACAAAAGTTGAGTAAAATGCAGTTTTCTGTGAGTCACAGTGAAAATGACCTTTGATCTTTTGACAACAAAATCAAAAGACCCTTTCCTTACCTTAAATGCAAGTGCTCCATAAACTTTAGTCAAGGTACATTGTCTCAAATTAAAGTAATTATGCAAAAATCTTTTTTCTTCTTTCAATCACAGTGACCTTGACCACTGACCCAAATTATATAGGCTTCTTTCTTACCCAAAGTGTAGCCATCTGCAAAATTTCATGAGCATATATGGTCAAAAACAAAAATTTGTGTGCAAAAACCATTAGTCTTCTTTCAGTCAATAACCTTGACCTTTGATCTTTTGACCCAAAAAATTACAGGCTTTTTCTTACTGTAAATGCAAGTCATCCACAAAGTTTGGTCCCAGTCTGTGACATACAACCACTATCATTGTGTGGAAACCAATTTTCTTCTTTTATTCAGTGACATTGACCTTTGACCTTTTGACCCCAATACTGATAGGATTCTTACCTACCTCAGTTACAAGCCATCTGCAAAGTTTGGACCAGCTATATGTATTGTATTCTTGCAGAAAGTATTTTTCTTTCAGTCACTTTGACCTTGACATTTGACCTTTTGACCCCAAGACCAATAGGATTCTTCCTTACCCTAGATGCAAGCTTTTTACAAAGTTTGGTAATGGCAGATGGTGCAGAACTTTGAGTTATTGTGCTAAAATGCATAGGTAGCAGAATGGACAGACATATGGACATTATAAAATGTTATGCTCCGCCATATGGCAGATGTATAAACACTAGAAATGTGTTCATGGAACACAGATGCCCACACCACAGGATGGATGGACAAGGGTAAAACTATATACCCCTACCACTGCCATTGTGGGGCATAAAACTAGAAGTGTGTCAATACAACATGGATGCCTGCGCCATTATGATACAATTTAAGGGAAAAGATTTAAGTTAAATCCCAGGGATATAACTCATAAAATTTCGTCATAAAATAGTAAAACTTGAACTTGATCTTGCTCTCAATGTAAAGACTCGTACCAAATTCTGATGGAACTCAAGGGCAAAGTTCTGTATCAAACTGTTGTCATAACTCCTGTACATTTTGTTGAAAATTTTGAAAATCAAACTTCACCCAGGTCTATTTAATGTAAAGCCCAATGCAAAACTTAGTTTGATTCCATGAAGTCCTTCAAAAGTTACTGAGCAGAAATGAAACTGCAACTAAAGGTCTAATTTTTAGTCAAACAAGTCATAACACCCTCCTTCAAAGGTTACAGAGGTGGAACAAAATTCAGAACAGGGAAGAATGGGAGGGAATGGGACAGGCTGACATGCATAACATTTTATATGCTCCTTCCATGGATATGGCTGGGGCATAAAAGAACCAACAGGGTGTTAACTTGAAAATGTGAATCCCCTCATCTGAGAGGCACAGATAAAAGTTTATGTTCAGGTGAACTTTGGAATTCTTGGTCCATTTATTTTTAGCAGCCTATTGGATAAAGCCTTGGATTTCATGTTAGAAAGATTTATCTTTAGTAATGAGATGTTCCAAATATTATTTTCCACTCTCAGTAGTATGAAATCTGATAATGTGATTAGTGAATAAAAGGGTCAACAGAACATGACCTCATATCAGTGTCATCAGATCTATTTATTGATATGTAGATCTCAATTTTAAAATTCATTCACTTTTCAATTTTCAGGAGTGTTGGTGGAATATGGTCAAGGATGTTGAGGATGTAACAAATAAACAGCTGAAAATACAAAGTCACTCAAGCCTAAAAATTTCATCGCAGTGACCTACTTTTCGCATGGTTAAATAACTTTCCTTGGATTCATCCACATGCCATTTTCTATTAGTGTAAATGAAATAGGGTCAAAGATATTGAGGGTGTAATGAACAGTTAGCTGAAAATGTCATTCAAGCAAGAAAACTGGATCACAGTGACCTAATTGGTATGGGTAAGTTGCTCTTCCTCAGATGCATCTACATACCAATTTTCAAGATATTGTGAGCTTAATAAAACGAATGAATGAATACATGGACATAAGAAATAACAGATAAACAAATGGACAAAACACTATATCCTCTCCAAACTATATTGGTGACAGGATAAAAAACCTAGAGGAGTTAATGAATTTTCCCAATAACAAATAATACCTGTAGAGATAAATCTTGTATCATGCTGGACCAAATTTTCACTTTTCAGATATTCATTTGGCGTAAAATCCCTGAAAACAGGAAATTTTGTAAAAATTCACATGCCTACACTGTGTTTGATAAGGGCCAGCAAATCGCTATTGTGTCACTACAGTCAAACTTCTCACAACCAGTGTTGGAACCAAATAGTGTCCATTTTAAAGAGGTGGCCAGTATACAGAGATCTGATTAGTATTAGAAAGGTTTGGCTTCACTGACATCAAAATAAGTGGGTAGTCCACAGAGGAGGCCAGGTTAGTGAAAGGCCAGTTTAGTGAAGTTTCAGTTTTTGTTTTGATCACTGCCAACCTTCATCCAGTGCTTATACACATTTATTTTTATTACAGTTACTATAATAATTAGTATTTATTATAAATATTGGTATTAATTGGTATTTATTATGAATACTGGTTTTAAAAAAGGTTTCCTATTAAGAGAAATTCAAGTCTTGTAAATTAATCTTCCATTTATCAATCTAAAACCAGAATGTAATCAACGATTTCATAAGTCTCAAGCAGCCATTATAAACATTAATTATCATGCAGAAAATAAATTCAGACTAAAGTGACCTTGACCTACAAATTGTTGACCCTTTGGATTGGGCAGAAAAGACATAATACACAAAGCTCACTCCACATTAATTTTCTTAATTGCCTGCCCTGACAGGCAAATTCTTACAGAACCTACTTCACATGGCCAATACATTACTTGCGAATCCTGTTTGGGGTCAAGATGAAAAGAAACAAAATATTAGCACAACTTACTAATACTTGATTGAATTAATAATAGTAATATTAATGCCAAGTAAACTAAACCAAAATGCAGCGAGAGCACAGTTCTTTCATGAAAAATTGTATCTAATGAACATAATCGACAAAGCTGAAATAAAATTGTATATATTAGAAATTATTGTAAAAATAACATAAATTGACAACAGTGTGAAAAAGAAATAAAACAAAAATGTGACAAAATATGATCAAAGGATTAAGTCATAAAATGAGTATAATCTTTCAGCATAAATCCACGAACAGAACAGTCAATGATCCCAACAGAACAGTCAGTAATCAACAACCTGTAATCCCCTATTTCAGCTGAAACTCTCTCCTATACTTGTCCCCGTCATATTTTCCGCAGTATTTGCAACTTTTCTATTTTTTCTTTATTTTCCACCCTTTAACCATCTCTTACAATGATGAAAACCCATTCAAAAACAACATTTGACATTTCATTCACTTATGTGTTCGACACACGTAAAGAGTCGTACATTGGTCGTACATAATGTTGTAAAATAAGGTTACTTGATATTTGACCGACAGAATAATTAAGCTATTTTCACACTAATATGAAAAAATCGTATCGTGTTGGTTCAAGCTCTTAAGTGAATTATATATACTTTAAATAGTGTAATGTCATAAATATATTTGATATTTATTTTATCATATGTGTGATATTCAAGTGTCTATCAAACTGGAACAAATCATGATAGCTGACTTATGGCAGTATAGCATTTTCAGTAGACCTTCATTTCAAGTAAACGATGGAATATTTTAGCAATGGTCTTGTTATTACTACAAAGTGTGCAAGGGCAAAATGATGTGGAACAAAAATTTACTTTATCTCAGCATTAATGATTACAATTTTTAGAAATGTTTATTCATCTTATTTTTATCAGTAATATCCAAAGCTGCATAGTCAGACAAAATCTTTAGATTTCATTTGCCCTGACCATAGTTTCACTTGTCTTGGGTAATCAGGGCAACCATTACTGTTGAGCCCTGAAACAATTCATGTAAGTACAACAATGAGTTGATAAAAACCAGAGTAATTTTTTATTTTATATTTTAAATATAGAATCATTGTTCATAAAATCTGCTTCAGAAGTGATAATCATTCACCTGTAGAAGCAATATCTTACTAGGTGGAAGTCACAGGCTTTGAGTAACCTTGGAGGGACAGTCAGTATGACCACTGTTACGAGCATAGTTCGTGCATCAGTAATTAACTTGATTAACCACTACAGCTAAGGCCTCACATGAAATACATGCAGTCCACTCTTGTAATCCCACTCATTCACAAATACAATACACAGTCAACCTGTTAAGAATAACCCATCACAATATACAATGTAAAGCCATTAATATAAAAAGTTTGCAACTGAATAAACATATTTATTCCTACTTCCAAATGTACTGGTCAGAAAGTACTTTCTGAATACGTTAGGATGTGTCAAGCATGGAGGAATATGTGGTAACGAACTAAACACAAATACTTAACATTGTGTTAACCCTGTTAGTAAAGCATAAAATGTAGTTCACAGTGACCTTTTTTGGTTGTAAAGGTGTAGTACTAACAGCGATACCTCCAATTATCAAGTTTCATGACTGGGACATAAACAGCACCCAATAAATGAAATCTGAACAAAGTCACTGAAGCATGAAATACAGGTCACAGAGACCTCTTTTTGAAATAAGGAAGTACAACTTATCAAGATGCATCCCATCACAAAGTTTCATGACTCTATGAATGGTAGTATGCATATAACATACCCAAAACTTGTGTGGTCATTAATTAGAAGAAAAAACTTTACCAAAACCAGTATTAGATGAAAATATAAGTCAGAATGAGCTTTTCCTGTTGCAAGGATGTGGTAGTGACAGAGAAGAATCTGATGATTAATTTCTAGCATGAACAGTGCCTGAGAAATGAACTCTAAATACAAAATTTTAGCCAAGTCAGTGAAGCACAAAATATGGGCCACAAGGACCAACTTCTGAATTAAGGGAGTAGTGCTCATCAAAATGCACCCTCCTCCTACCAAGTTTCATGATTCAAGATAGGGTAATATGTAGACAGAATTCTAAAAGCCTATGCAGTCATAAGCTACATGCAAAAACATAACCTAAGCATTTAAATATGAAATGTAGGTCACATTGATCTTTCTTGTATCGGTGTGGTAATGACATAGATGTATACAATGATCTAGTTTAATGATTCAAGCATAAACAGTAAAATCACAACCTTTAATAGAAGTCCATGATGCATGGCATATGGGTCACAGTGGCCTGCTTTTGAGATGAGGGTGTAGTACTCATCAAGATGCACCCCTTACCAAGTTTTATTATTAAAGGTATAACAGTATTATATAGGATGCAAAACCCTTATGTGATTATGAGCTAAACACAAAAACGTAACATAAGCCGGTAAATGTGAAATTTAGGCCCCAGAATGTTCTTCTTGTATAATAAGGGTGTGCTACAAACAGAGCTGTATAGAATCAAGTTTGATGATTCTTGCATGAACAGTGCTTGAGACTGAAACAAAGTCTGTGATGCCTGAAATATGGGTCCCAATCACCTACTTTTGTGATGAGGGTGTAGCCAGTACTCGTCAAGATGCATCCAGTCACTAAGTTTTCTGAATCTAGGTACATATATATGGTGCAAAAAGCCTATTTGGTCATGAGCTAAATACTACAACTTAGCCAGTTAAATGTGAAAATGTAGGTTGCAGTGACCTTCTTCTGTAGGAACAGTGTTGTACTATTTGGGATGCAAACAATACTCCAGTTTGATGAACTGAGCTTGAGAAATAAACTTAAAACAAACTTTAACCATAGTCAGTGAAGCATGAAATATGGGTCATTGTGACCTACTTTTGTGATGAGCATGTATTGTTCAACAAGATACACCCCCTCTCCAAGTTTAATGATCTGTGGTATAACAGTATGTATGCAGTGTGCAAAAACCTGAGCTAAATGCAAAAACTTTACCAAGGATGTAACTAACACAAACATATACAAAGTTAGCCCCATCAGGACCCTCCCCAGAGGGTGGATACTATGAAACATACTCCGAACTACTGCAGTGGACCTAGTAAAAAAGAACAGTTGAGGACCTAGTAAAAAAGAATAGTTGAGATGTAGTGAGGCTGTACATTATGTAATACTTACCTGTTGCTATTGCGTAGCTAACCTATTTCCGTGATGGAAAATACCCGACCATATGATGAGAATTCATCCTTCCATAGGGTTGACTAGACAGTTCTAGTAATTAGAACCCTGTGTAAACCCCACAGCTGCACATGTGTATCCCACAATTCCTCATTCTTTTTCAGGACGTAGCCTTACTAGTGGGACATAAGTGTGGGGAGGGAGGAGGGAATCTGGCAATAGCAACAGGTATTACATAATAAAATTAATTTTACACCCCCCCCCAAAAAAAACTACATTTTAATATCAGTAATAGCGTACTCTGTTGCTATTGCATAGCTGAATTTGACAGTTCAGTGGGAGGCTGATTATCCCACAACTGGTTAAGGAAAATAACAAGGAATACTCACACTATAGAAGCATTGACTACTGCTGGATGGTATCTGCATAGGCCACTTTTTGAGCTACAACTAATGGACCCAAAGAAAATATGCCTTCGCTTTGGTGAGCCAACGTGTGAAGGTAAAAGGAGGATATGGTGGTGTGAGATCGCCAAAACATGGCTTTCATCACATGGTTCAGAGACAAATGAGTTAGATAGGCCCATAAGGTAGCAATGGCTCAAACATCATGGGCTTTAATTTTCATGAATGAAAGATCCCTCTTGGTAAGGGACTGGTAAGCTCTCTTGATAGTTTTGGTAATCCACCTCAAAACAGTGGAAGTTTAAATATTAGCTGAACCTTTAAGGTGGAGGAAAAGACACTTTCTACCCTACCTTCTCCCTTTATAAGCTGCTAAATAAAAACATAAAGCCCTAACTGGACATAAAAGTCTATCTTGATCATCCCCAGCACAGATACAACTGAGACTGGAGATCTCAATCAGGAGTGGAGCAACCAACAGAAGCTGGTTTTTTTTGCTAAAAAACCTGGTTGGCAAAGGAGAGAAACTGACTCATAATTCCCACTGAATCTATGGATGGAGCATGAAGCTCACTTCTTCGTCTCGCAGACGCCAAGGAGATCAAGAAAACGGTCTTGAGTGTAAGATTCTCAAAAGAAGGCTCACTGAAAGGTTCATAGGGTGATTTATTAGAGACCACAAGACACATGAGAGATTCCATCTAGGCATTAGAGAGCAAGACACTGGTCGTTGCAGCTCAAAATACCTGATCAGGTCTGCTAAGTGGGAGTCTGCACCAATGGCAAAAATTTGAGTGTTTTAGATAAGGCTGCCCTATAGCCCTTGATAATAGAAGCCAAACATTGTCTCTCTTCAAACAGGAAGAGAAGACAATCAGCCAATGCACTCAAAGAGGAACAGCTAGGATTTATAAGTTTCCTCCTGCACCAATCGCAAAAGATTCTCCACTTGCCTTCATAGACCTTAGACGTAGATCATCTGGATTGAACGATGCACTTAGTGACTCTGCTCGAAAACATGTCCTGGCAGAGAGATCGTTTGAGATGAGTCAAGCATGAAGGTGGAGAATCTGTGGGCTGTTGTGTTGTGCTGCTGTGTAGAAGAGAACCCCTGTGCTGTGACAGAAGGTCCCTCTTCTGAGGTAATGTCCTTGGCTGGTCTATCAGCAGGTCAAGAAGATCGTTTAACCACGATCGTTGGGGCCACAGAGGGGCTATTAACATGAGCTGAGCAGTGGAGTTCCTTACTTTGTGAAGTATTTGTACAATCATTCTGAAGGGTCAGAAGGCATAAGTGAACTGATGATACCACTTCAGGCTGAAAGCATCCACTGCCCAGGATCTCTGGTCGGGGACTGGGGAGACGTAAAAGGGGAGCTTGTTGTTTAACCTTGTAGCAAACAAGTCCACCAAGGGTGACCATTCCGTGATGACTATCTGTCTTGTCCTGGAGAGGCTGTCTGCCAAAATATTCTTTTTGCCCGGAATGTGGTGAACTTGAAGCATAATCCCTTCCGAGGTTGCCCAGCAAAGGAGGTTCCAAACCTCCAAGCAGAGAGAAGGGACATGTGTGCCTCCTTGTCTTCTGAGATGCACCACCACCAACATGTTGTCAAAGGAGACCATCATGCAGCAACCCCTTATTTTGTTGACACACCGATTCTTCCTGGGACCACAAACCCTGAAGAATCAGACCCTCTGGCTCCAGATGAGCACCCCACCTTGAATCTGACATGTCTGTTAACAGATAGGAGCAGGACGCAGGGGCGTGTATAGGGACTCCAGCAAGAAACCGGTCCCGATTGATCCACCAAGACAAATAATAATGGAAATCTTGACTTAGAGAAATCCGAACATTCAGAGGGTCCCTGTGTTGTTTCCAGTTCACCAGAAGAAGAAACTGGAGAGGGCGCAAAAGCAGTATGCCTAGGGGGACCAGGTCCGCTGCTGAGTTCTAGGTCACCAGCAGAGAAAGAAAAAGACAAGCTGACAATGTCATTTTGGCTCTCAGTAACTCCAACAGGGACATGATCTTGTCTACTCTGTCCTGCGGGACAAGAACTAATCCTCTGTTCATGAGAAAATTCATCCCCATGTAGACGAAATCTTGAGACTAGACTGGACGCAAATTAAAACAGTAATACTCTACCCACCCAGTGAGTCTCCATTTAATATGAATTAAAATAACAACAAAATTGATGTTTCAATCACAATGATGTCAGCAACACTGGAGATAAAGAATGGCAAAAAATCCTAGGTAGGGTATACTACTGACGAAGATGCATCCAGGTTTAACAGTATGTATACATGATGTAACAAGAGTCCCTCGGAGAGGCTGACGCTGTACTGGGCAAAAAGAATTTCCAGGAATTCAAGACAAGACCATTTCTTCTTTTTAACATTCAAGTGTTGAAGCCATCTTGGATATTCTTCAGCAATAACAAGATTTTCAAATTAGTTGCTCTGGTACACGTACTGGATGTCAGCTTGGCACCATTTTTGTTTAGGACAGAGCAGAAGTCTTTTGGTGAAAAACCCCCATGTCATAATGATCCTCCATTCAGGGGGAGTAGTGACAAGATTTTTAAGACAGTCATCATGGCAGTCATATTGGATGCACAATTGGCACCATTTTCATTCATATTCGATGTCAGATTAGCACATTTTTATTTAGGACCAGCTAGACATCATAAGAAGTCTTTTAGGAGTAGTGATAAGATTTTCAAGATGGCTGTCATGGCAGCTATATTGGACATCAGATCGGCACCATTTTCATTTAGGACCAACCAGACTTCATAAGAAGTCTTTTAGTGAAAATCCCATGTTGATATGACCATCCATTCAGGAGTAGTAGCTATAATAAGATTTTCAAGATGGCAACTGTGGCGGCCATATTCGATGTTTGAGCTGAACAGTTTTCATTTAGTGCTAACTAGACTATGGGATGAATGTGTGTGTGAAGTTTCATGGCAATCCTCTAAGTAGTTTAGGAGGAATAGCAATAACAAACTTGTGCTAATGGACGGACAGACAATGGACAACAGACCATCCCATAAGCTCTTCTGGTCCATGATCAGTAGAGCTAAAAACCTATATGGTTATGAGCTAAGTGCAAAAACTTATAAGTGTTATGTATATGGAATCTATAATAATGAATGCCTAAACTTTTGGCCTATGACTGTACTTTCAAATCGTGTCAAATAGTAAGTTGCACTTTAAATTTGGTTAAGTTGTACTTTAGTCATTTTATAAACAACATGTTGACTACATCTGAGTTCAAGGTCAGAGTTGTTGACCATTTCTTGAGGAAATTTCCATCAGAAAGATGCATTTAGTATTGCATTCTGGGTCATAATATGACATATTTCCTGTTGTGAAATAGGCTTTTTTGCAAAGAGTATATAAGAACTTGCAGAACGCATTATAATCATTCCAATTTTAAATCCTGTGTTAAAACATGATTTTTTTATGATCAGCATTTGGAATCATCAGATTGTTTGGAATCATAGTTGTGCTGTAATCTTGTGATCTTGTGGTGCTGTAATGCTGTATTGCTGTACACAAAATTCAAAAAGGAATTATTTATGGGAACATTCATTGGAATTACCTAAAGTACTCATCAACATTTGGATTTAAATATATGACTCTTGGATACTTGTGGACATTCTCAAAGATGATCTGGATTACATTATCATTGGTACATCAGGACATTCCAGACTACCCATTCATTCATTTGGAACATTCATTCATTCAGAACATTCTATATTTAGGACTTGTGATTAGGACACTTAGGATTATTGGATTATTTGGATTTTAATTCACGTTACTGTAAGCATCTTTTGAATTTTCACTTTAGTTGTCCAGAAATAAATTGTTTGTTGATTTTACATACATTGTTGGCTTCACTTTCTTTCTGTTATATTTTTTTTTAGATCATAGTCATAACACAAGTAATGTACATGTACTAAGTTAACTCCCTCAGCCCTCTCTCAAGGTGCTTGGTGTTAAGAAATGCACTGCAAACTGTTGCCTGGGATGCAGTAAGACTGTACATATGTATAAGCTTTTATATGTGTAGACACTGACACTCACACTGGGAGAGGTACAACTGCTCTCTTCGTTTAGGTGATTTTGTTTCGTTTTTGTTGTTTTTAATGGACTTTTAACACATTTTGTCTATATCATGTCAAGGAAATGGCAGCTAGGGAAATATCAAGTCCTATTGATATCATGTAACTGTCAATTTGACAGGTTGGGAACAGTTTAAAGCTTAAAAAAGCTTTCGTTTTGCAACAAATTTTAAATCTTTAACCAGTTTATGCAATGTACTTTGTGCATTAGATGCTGGCATAGGCTGGTCATTATGGTGTGGGAAAATGGAGAACCCACAGGAAACCCCTAACCTTGGATTGACTACTATTTATAACTGCACATGCCTGAACTTGGACCAAACCAAGGTTTCCAGAGGTGCCAAGCAAGTGTGTTACTGCTGTACTAACTAATGACCATTGACAATTTTAGTTAAATTAATGAGATTAAAGTACTTACAGTTTCAACAGGGATGGCAACCACCCTCTTCTCCCGAATGCGTCGATGCCTTACTGGTTTTATGTGGTCTCCAAATTTGTCTCTCCACTTTTGTTTACCATCTGCACCCCTTCTGTCAATCTCTTTGCCATTTACATAATCATTCCTGTAGGGCCCTCTTGGCCCTTTCTTCTCCCACTTGGCATAGACATTTTCCAGATCTGGAAGCATTGATACCACTCCAGGCATGTCCAAATCTCAAGCTGATGGTTTACAGGAGGGTTACATTTCACCCTGGAAACAAATTGCAATAATGGTTCTCAAAAGACAGCTGCTAAAATGTAAAAAAATAGAACTGTCATAATCCTTGATTAACTACAAGTAATGGAGAGTGAACATTTCTGAATCACAAACTTAAGATTTTTAAAATGTTTCTATCAAAAAATTATCAAAGTTTCTTCACTGCTGAGCTTAAATTATTTGTAAACAAAGAGTATGAATACTGGCTATCTGAGGTAGGTAGATCATTTCAGGGACATTGCCCAGGTAAAGCAAAGTATGGCCTGATTCATGGTCAGTCTGGGTAAATTTTTTTGACCAAGTTAAAATGTAACAACAGGTCAACTGTCATCATACAATAGTTTGCAAGTACGGTGTATCAAACTGATAAAGTTTTGATGGAAGTCCTATTCATGAAGGGTAATTTTAGGACAGAGGACAAAACTTAACCTAGCCTTGACTGTCTTGCATGTGTTAATGAACCTTCAGGTCAACTCTGTGCCGATTAAGAAGATTAATTAAGCTACCTACTGGGAAAAGGAAACAAAGTCACAGGGAAAAAAAGCAACAAGAAAAAAGTCACAGGAAAAGTCACAATCAATTAGTTCAGATGAGATAAAACAAAACTGTATAGGATTTAAAGAAATATAATTTAATTATTTCATTTATAGGCATGTCAAATTTAAAACAATGCATTGTAACGTAACTTATCCTACATTTCATAACAAAATTGTACAGTACCAGCCATCAAGACCTTTAATACAAAGGTCTGAATGTTTGTCACATGAAATGTCAATGTCACAATCATTGCTGATGAAAAACAAATATATTCCAACCATTACCATGAAAAGACTTTTCAACTGTCTCGTTACAAAGAACTTGTCTATTTCCAGAATAAAACTACAACGCCAAGACTTTTACACATTAATTAGAGTAATTATGTGAAAAATGTAGAAGCAATGAAACTTTACAGTAAAGGAATAACAAGTGAAGCCATATTATGGGTACACTTTCTTTTGTATTACTCAAATAGTAATTTCAGGACCGACATTACTGATTTCCATATGTTCTTGTTTTGATTATGATATTAGCACAAACAATATCATTAATTGAGGAGTTATAATTGATCAGGCAACTGCCCCATAGTTACCTAATAAACAAATTTTGTTTGATTTGTTTTTATTATAATTTATCATATAAATTTAAGCATGTTCATCAATGAAAAAGCAAGTTTTCAACTAACTTTCTCATAATAATGCTACTAAATTATAATAACAAATTCATTTTTAAAAAACTTATATTTAAAAAAACAATAATATAATTGTATACTTAATAACTAATTTTCCTCTCACTTTTTTTCAGTGACATTTTTCTAGCAACTTTCTTTCCTGGTTCCAACCTACCCCTACCCCCAGCTCCCTCTCTCCCTGACCAAAATGGAGACAAAATCAGATTGGGAAGGGAGGAAGCATAAATATTGTATGATCATAAGGGCCACTACCATATGTACTCACATATAAGCCGATACCAACTGCAAACTGCATAGACACAGATCTGCCGGAGCATTATGCTCCGGCAGATCTGGGTCTATGCAGTTTGTAAGGACTAATCAGTAGAACCAACAACACAGAACATGATCTGCCAGCGCATTATGTGACAGCATATAAAGGTCTATGTTGTTTGCATTTTGACCAAGTTTATACGCGAGTAAATATGGTAAATATGTCTTGATCCCTACATAATTAGACCCATATCCCAACTAATATTTTAAATCATGTTAATGTCCATGCTTTAGCAATTTACTCCTGCAACTTTTCCAAATGTATCAAATTTCTCTCTCTTCCCCTCCCCCTCTACACACACTACCCCTTCATACATTTTATAGACCTAGGCTTTATTTCCAATTACCAGTGAAAAATCTCTCAGAACTTAGCCTGCCCTGTTGCTACATCCCAGCTTGCCCTTGACACTATTTATCACTGTTATATTTGCTATAAGACCAATATAACTGACATAATCTACATGTACTATAGTCAATATGATTCCTATGAAAACCCATTTTTCTAAATCTTTTATAAAAATCCAAATTTTAAAGCAAACCATCAAAAGTCCAAGTCATTGCTATTGGCATATGTAACTGGCCCACAAATTTTGGATTTTGTCAAAACTTTTTTCAAGGGGTTTCTTTTTGTTATCTATAGTTATATTTGCAAACTGTACCCTCTGCTCTGTAGTTAAGTTTACTTCTCTCAACAACCAATTCTTACCTGTTCTTATCTGTACTAACAGCCACATAAGGCATGCCCATTGCATGATTTGTAGAAGTATCAAAACTATATAGGAATGATGAAAATTCACAATTTTGGAAACAGGTGTACATGATAATCCTGTGCAGTACAATACACATTTTGTATTTGAGTGTATAAAACAATGTATAAGGAATACAATGAGAACTGATTTCAATGAAGAAGAAGAGATATTTTCCAAATTAAATTTTCTGCCAGTCTAAGTGCTTTGACACAACCCAGGTACTGTCTGTACTGCATGATCCATGGGATACATCCTGCAGGTCAGTTTCAGGTCAAGAAATAGTAAACAATGATATGTGTATACACCTGTATGGGGTCAAACTTGACCCTGTCAGGAACCTTTACAGGGAGTACTTTTGACAAATTAGATATTGGAGACAAACAATAAAGACTTCAGTTACAAGCAGAAAAAATGTTTTGTACACCTTATAATACCAACTATTGTGGTACGAACACTTTGCTACACTTTGTGGATTTTGAGACAAAGGGGAACACAACTCCGTCAAAGGGACTGACGTTCTACTGTCCGAAAATAATTTCCAGGAATTTAAGATAAGACCATTTATTCTTTTTAACTGCTTAGTGTTGAAACCATCTATGATATTCTTGAATGATAATATTTTAAAATTAGCCGCTGTGGCTGCCACACTGGATGTAAGATTGGCTCCATCTTCATTTATGACAAACTATACACCATTAGAAGACTTTTGGTGAAAATCCCTTGCCAATATGACGATCCATTCAGGACAATTAGTGACAAGATTTTCAGTATGTTCTTTGTAGCAGCCAGATTGATTTATTTTGGTTTTTTTTGTTGGCTTTAATGGCAGTTTTAACACATTATTGGCTATATCAAGCAGAGGAAATGGGAGCTAGATAACTTTCCCAAGGACACACAGCAGCAGATTTTAAGATGGTGTCATGGTGGCCATATTGGATGTCAGATTGGCACCATTTTCATTTAGGACCAACCCGACATCATAAAAAGTGTTTCAGTGAAAACCCCATATTAATATGATCATCCAATGAGGAGAAGTAATGATAAGATTTTCAAGATGGAGCTGAGGTGGCCATATTGGAACCATTTTCATTTAAGACATCAAAAGACGTCTTCTGGTGAAAACCTCATGTCGATATGACTTTCCTTGGAGAAGGCGTAGTGATAAGATTTTCTAGATGGCTCCTGTAGTGGCTATATTGGACATCATTATCAGCACCATATCATTTAGGACTAACTAGACATCATAAGAAGTCTTTTAGTGAAAACCCCATGTTGAGGAGGAGTGGCAATAACAAGATTTTCAATATGGCTGCTAAGGTGGCCATATTGGATGTCTGAGCAGCACCATTTTCATTTAGGACCAACTAGATCCTGGGATGAATGTGTGTGTAAAGTTTCATGCAATCCTCAAAGTAATTTAGGAGTAGCGATAACAAACTTGTGCTAACAGACAGATGGACGTCGTAATGACGGAAAACGGATGATGAACAGGCCATGTAATAAACTCTTCTGGTCTATGACCAGTAGAGATAAAAACAGATGTTACAAGAGATCTTTGGAAGATAAAATTACTAATAGGCAAGTTAACAAAAACTGGAGACATGTCAGTAGATTCTTAGCCAACAAACCGATAAAGCACATATAGTGACTGCCTGTTCAGTGACCAGTGTATTGGTCCAATCCAATTTCCTTGTATTGTTTGTCTCTATATATAGCAACCACCTACCCAATGACCACTATTTTTCAGTCACATAGCCTATCATATACTGTGTATAGCAAATGTCAGTCTTGAAGAGTTGTTTGTTTGGTCTATCTGAAGATAACTCACCCACATTCACTTTAACCTACTTACCTACATGTCGACTTAAGATACATATGTATCTTTGTATAGCAGATTACAGATTACCCACTCAATACGGTGGACATGAACACATGGCAAAAGATAAAGTGTCCACTACGATAGTGGATGTCCACTACGTCTGGGGAACTCTGTCACATATGTTCTTGCACCTGTAGTAGGTTTTATGGCACCCCTCACCGATTTTATTGTATTTGCCCAGGGAGCTGACTTGCTAAACAAATAAATGAGAGACACTCCAACACCAGAAACCTGACAATGGCAATAATAATTTTTGAAAATGAAGATAAATCTAAAGACTAATAATAATTACAACCAATAGTGATTACAAATGCATTAATATTTATAGCATACATGCCAATAAAGTACAAGGGATATAATGACATATATGTTATCATTCTTTCTCAAGTTTATTTGTTAAGAATAAGGTGGCATCGTATACTGACAAAATACAAAAAAAAGATTTATGAGCAATGCTGGAAAATGTTCTTCTGTACCTTTATCCATAGACTTAGAAAATTACAGATTTTTGAGACTATGGCAATTTTTAAATGCACAGAATTTTTCTACACTGTACTGAAGGCTGCACTCTATCAGTGACTGTTCACGTCATCAATGAAGTGATTTTCATGAAAAAGGCTACTTTGTTTGTCACTTTTTCGTGAACATATCACCAGCAGAGGAATGACATTCTTACTCTGAAGTCAGTCGCTTTGCTTGTTAACAATTGTCAGTCAAGAAGGTGTCATACTTCGATGTTATTTTTTGCACCAATGTTTCAAAAGAAACATTAACTTCTGAATGAAAATGTTTCTTCCATCACAAAACCAAACATTATAAAACTAATAAGATATTAGTTTGTGCAAAATGAATTTTGGACTTGTAATATGGACTGAGAAATGGAATGAGGTTCAGTTGTGATATTTTCATGTAAAGTTGGTTTCTAGCACTATATAAAGCAAATCATATACAAATTGTATTTTCGCAATTAGTTTTTCAATGCAGTACATAGAACAGAATTCTATCGCAGTAGCACATAGCTATGACATGTTTAACAAAATCTCTACTACATCAGGTTCACTTCATCCCCACATATACAAAATCTTGAGATGGAACCAGCTCTGATTTCTCTAGGTTGAGTAAAAGGCCAGGTCTGGTCACTATGGACCAACGGTAAGCCAGCTCTCATCTGAGGGACTCTAACCAGCCATTGTGGACCAACTAGTCATAAAAATACTTTAGGATAGGGATCCCTATTGACCTTAAGTGGACGGCAACTACTCCCATGACTCTGGTAAATGCTCTGGGTGCAGAGGTTAGGCTGAACAGCAGAGCGCAAAATGAGAAAACCTCCCCGTCCAAGCAAAACTGGAGGCACTTCATGTGTGGAGGAAGATAGGGATGTGAAAGTACACATCCTGAAGGTTGATGGAGACCACCCAGTTGCCGGGCCTTATGGCATTCCTGACCGAGGCTGTGGTATCAATCTTGAAAGGTTCCTCCTGCAGAAACTTGTTTCAGGTGGAAAGGTCAATAATTAGAAGACACTTTCCACTGTTTTTGGGAACCTAGAAAATCCAGGAGTAGAAAGACCAAGACTGGTCATTGAACACCCTCTTAACTGCACCCTTCTGCAGAAGGGAGTGCACCTCTTCTTTAAATTGCACCAGATTCAATTGATGGAACCACCTGGGGGTCCTTACAGTAAGAGGAAGTTCCCCGAACTGAAACTGGTATCCTCTGTTTATGATTGAGAGGACCCACCCATTGCCCGTTATGCTTGACCAAGCCTCTAAAAAGAGGGATAGTCTGGCACCTGCAGGATATGGTATGTGCCAGTTGTAGGTCTTTCTGTCTATCCTGCTCTCATCTGTTAATCTACCTATGCAACTCCTACCTGTATACAAAGACCACTATCATCTGGTTTCCTGAGTGATCATTAAATATGGCTGATTAGTCAGGGAATTGTACAGCCTATTCTTTGCGCATACAAGCAGAGAGGTTTCAAATTATATATGCTGTAGTTTTCATACATTTCTGACATAATACAGAATATAGAAAGTGTCCACGGATGCGTATTTGTGTCAAATAGAAAATGTTACGAACTTTCACTCTTTTACATATTTGCTGGTCCGCTGGAATTACAGAGTCCAGAATAATTAGATGATAATATCTTGGTCAAAGCTGTAATTTTATTCCATGGGTCATTGCCTTCACCTTTCCAAAACTAAGCAGAACACAGTCACATGATGAAACAAACATTCTATTCATAAACAAAAATTATGTGCCTTAAAATGCATGAAGATACAATGGTGCAATGTGAACATACATATTGTGATGTACATATATTAATGTTACATAGCTGAAAGGCTTATACATACATATATGCTTCAAATGGATTGGTTTGGTGTTTTAAAGCACAGCAACACAATTAGGTTGCTTAGTACCAAAGTAACACCATGTAGTATAATGTCTTACCAAAGGACACACCACTGCAGATGATCCCGACTAATCTGATGGCAATATTTGAACACACACCATTTTGGTCGATAGTCCATATTGCTACCACTGATAAATCAAATGGACATAGGAATGGGTCAGGCTGATATCAACAAATCTTCCACCTCTAAAATGACAACAGGATCAGTGAATGCCCTGCTACAATGTGCACAAACTATGCATTCCTTCCCATTTTGAGTGCTGGAAAAAAACCATCATGTGACTATCTTTGAAACTCAACAGAAGACTATTGTCTTCATATACAACACAAAAAATACAGTGCATCCTGCTTATCTGCATAACATTTTTGCCAGGAGAATAATGAAATTAAATGGGAACAGTCTAAACTGAGTGAAAAATCTCTCCTTTACAAAGACAATGGTTTCTTGTAATCGATTTGCAGTTGTAACATGTAATTAAAACCACAAAATAAATTGAACATAAATCATATACGTCATAATCTCCTGGATTTTCTGGAAAATTAGTAAAACTCCTGGTCTCCAGGCCAGGAGACCAAATCCACTGTTTTTTGATGCCTTAAGTATTTTGTTACGTTTCAGGCTATATTCATTGCCTTCACTTAACAATGACTCAGATATCAGGCTACAAGTTCTTTCTTTCAAAAAGAAATGGAGTTGATGATGAAAACTTTCTCCACTCTTTTAATCGCAACTCATTCACATGCACAGTACACATTTAACCTGTTGAGAGTAATCCATCACAATATTCAATGTATACTGAATAATATTGAAAGTTTGGAACTGAATAAATATATTTATTACTTACATAACAATTATTCTGAATTCTGACTGGCTGAATACACCTCTTCCCAATTTCATCCACTACGATACTAAGATATAATTACGTGCATGTATGTACAGAAATAAAAGGGCACATATATCAAGTAAATTCTATACATATTATTTTTTGGAGTAAACATTGAAGAAAAGACCTTTTTGCACACATCTGCTATACTACCTACCAAGTATCTTTAAATACTCTGCTGCAAATATATCATCAATGCCCATTCATTTTTCAGTGCACTGTTATCCAATCATATTGCTCATTCATCAACATGTTTCCTACGGTAGCCATTATGCAGATGATCGTGATCTTGTTATTTCATGTATGCAAATTGTGCAAAACAGAAATTTATTTATGAACTATTTTTACCTATTAGCAACTAACATAATGTAATCAGTACGTACTCCTATCAGTTAGAATTAAATACAATGTATAGTTTACGCTGTGCTCATTTGAAGTTGATACAGTGTCAGGCTCATAATCCAAGGGTCGTGGATTAGATACCTGCCCAGGCCAGCCCAGGTAGTGTGTCCTTGGCACTTAGCTCCCATTTCCTTTGCAGGATATAACCAATAATGTGTTCAAACTGCAGTTAAAACCCACAATAAAAACAAGTAATCTGAAGTCACATGACCCAAATACATGGCGTAATGAGCAAAATGGTGCACAAACCTTAATATGCAGTTTGTCTGCTCTCGCTGGACATATATTCATCATTGGACAAGATGAACAATGATAAAGATGAAAATGTTCCATTTTTTCCTGCTGAATATGATAACGAAGTTAATCCTTGTAAAGACATCGTCAGAATGTTCACTATGTAACCCAAGCACCGCAACAGACTTACCGTATATACCCGCGTATAAGCTGATAAGTTGCACAATGCGCCGGCATATCTGAGTCTATGCAGATTGTAAGGACTAATCAGTAGAACAAACAACATAGACCCTGATCTGCTGGCGCATTAAGCGATGGCAGATCAGGGTCTATGTTGTTTGCATTTGGATCCGGATTACACGCGAGTATGTACAGTACTTACATCTGGACAGTTTACTGGAATTAACAGAAAAATGGTGTAAGAAATTTAATGGAACATAACTGGATTTACATGTGCATTTGAACTTCCATGTACACTACACTTAAGCGCATGAATAATTTGTTTGGTTTGGTGTTTTATATCACAGCAACACAATGAGGTTATTTAGTGTCAAGGCAACTGGAGTCAAGTGCCCTGCCCAAGAACACACCACAGTAGCCAACCCCAGCTGATCCAATGGAAAGATTTGAACCCACACCAGAGCTAAAAAAATCAGACAGCCCAATGCCTGGGGCCACTCTAGATCTAGATTGGGCTTCTCATATTATAAGTGAGTTGCCTGTCGGGCTTATCTACTAAAATGTGTTATCTAATATGCCTGAAAGAAGACTTGAGCGAGCAGACAAAATGCTGCTTTTTTATTTTGAAGTTCTTGAAAGACATTGGTAAATTATTAATACTCAGCACCCTGCTGGGCCCCATCTGTACATCCTTCCACATTACGAAAATCTGCTAAATTGAATCAAAAGCTATATAAATTTTGTGTGTACAAAGCAAAGCACATGACCAATGAATGAGGAACTATTTATGTTTTCTGTATTTCATTGGTTATCTATAATTAGCACTCACTTGTATTGCATGAATAATAATAAACAGTCCCTTGCTCACGCTAACTTGATAATGCATTGCTGGTTAAATATATCGAGCAGTACCTATGCGACTGTTTGACAATTAAGTTAAGCTAGGGGGATTAGTGACTTATAAAAGCCCCCGATACAATGTTTTTTTTTCACCCTAAAGGAACTGAGATTATTACATCATATTTAAATCCATTTAGTTCGAAGAGTTGGTAGCCGCTGGTTTTCTGTAATTGTGACACATCCACAGTACTATCACACAATGAACTTAAAGCTACTGATTTTACTGATTGATATTTTTTTTAAAAAAGATCAATGCCTCTCTGAATTCAAGAAACACGGACATTTTTATAGCATTCAGAAAATGAAATTACTCCAAGGTCCCAGAATACTTATCTCTACATACAGATCATGATTAAATACAGACTGTACATCGACCTGAAGGCATACAGTCAGAAATCGCAAGATCTGAGCATGAAGAAACTGAAATCGTTGGAAACCTCTTTGGTTGTGAGCCCCTCTTCAGCAGAATGTGAACGAGGGTGCAGTGACCAATATCACAAGCATAAGGGACCAACCATTTCATTTTTCTGGATGGGGTGGGTGTGTCTAAATTACAGTGAAAAATATTGTCTTCTTGGACAAGTGGATTTTAAGTCAGTTCTTGTTAAAGAGACTTTCCCCTGGCCTGTGTCTGAGAAATTCTGTGAGCACTTGAACAAACTGGACAATGGTTTACATCAGTGCCCTTGGGGTAAATATTGCTTAATGTGAAATATTTTGTGAGGTGAATAAACACAAGAGTCCATTTATTTGATTTTTGTTTATTTCTTTTCATATTTAAAGTACAGCAATTTCAATCTTGTGTCAAAATAACAGTAACAAAATAGGGTTCTTTTGGGCACGTGGAATTGGAGTCAAAGCTAGTGGAATTGGAGTTAGGGCTTGTGATTTTTAAAAAGTTACTTGCCCTGGGCCAGTGTCTGAACAAATTTTTTTTGGCACTGCAAATCCTTTCAGTTGTGAATCATGTATGCTAACCACTGAGCCAGCATGGCTAAATGCATGAACAAACCTGAAAGCACTCAAAAAAACAAAGTAACATTTTATTGATAATTTTAAAATTCCACCCTTTCTAAGAAGCAAGCAATTAACAAGAGGGGGGATGTAAATGAAGTTTTCAAATAATCTAAAACTCTGACTTTACGTCATTCCAGTTCATCTCATTTTTCTTTACCAAAATGCTGAATTTTTTAAAAAGTTTAACCATCTAGTTAAATGATATGTTTAATCTGTATTACCACTGAATTTTGAAGAGATTTTAAAAGTAATAAAAAAAAAAAAAAAAAAAAAAAAAAAAAAAAAAAAAATAACGACTGGTACATGTACTTACCTTAGTGGCAACCAATATTATTATTTTGCTGAATTTGCTGGATATTTCATGGGTCAGCACATTTTGTTAAGTCTGTCTCATACTCTCCTATCATGTACACAAACTGTGGTGGCTCAGTGGTTAAGGCTTTGCATTCATGACCAGAAAGTTGTGGGTTCAATTCCCACCATTGGACCAGGTACAATGGTGTGTCCTTGAGCTAGGTTTTGTACTCTATTTGTCACAGCATGAAATAACCTTTAAAATGTTGCTCTTCTATAAAACACCAAAACAAACCATTCCTATCATGTACCTTACCATACTATGTGCAATATTAAATGTAACCTTCAAATGAAAAGTGAGTGATGTTTGCTGCCAACTGCTAAAGGCTAAATTTATATACATGTTTACATGCAGTAACTCTTATCTAATCCATGTTGATTACTTGATAGACATGGGTGATAATGGTGCTCAATGGCCAATCAGTGTTCATTTACATAGTTATATACTGTACATGTATCATACAAATTAATTTTTTTTTAAAAACATTTAATTCAGTCAGCTCAATTTTAAATTTGATAATCTAACAAGGAAGTAGTGACTCTAACGACATGAACATATCAAACACAATATAACTTTAAAAAAAGAGGCCCAAGTGCCTGATATACTCACCTGGCTGACATCTGACCAAGAGCCATATGCATGGTTTGGTTTTTGTGGGTTTAACACCATTTTTCAGCACATGATAGGCTATACATGGCGGCCAGTATATGTGGTGGGTGAAGAACCTGGAAAGAACTACTGACCCACTGAAAGGTACTGTCATGCTTTCCTTTCTCACACACCCTAGTTGGATGAGCCAAGACTCGAACCCATGTAAACAGAGGTGAGATTTGAGTTGATATGTAAAGGCGAGCGCCTTAGACCACTTGGTCAACCTGGGTCCCCAAGAGCCAAATGCAAGAGCAGGTGGCCAAGAAATCTAGCTGAACAGGATGCTTTCTGAACAAATTTCTTCCAGGGTATAAGAAATCTAGGTTAACAGGATGCTTTCTGTACAAATTTCTTCCTGGGTATAAGAAATCTAGGTTAACAGGATGCTTTCTGTACAAATTTCTTCCTGGGTACAAGAAAGAAAAACAATACTTTTCTCTCAGTTTAATTGTAATTTTTATTACCATTTTCAATTTTATTATAAAAAAATATATATGTATAGCTGAATTGTTTTTCTTGTTTATAACTTAAGTGTGATTTATACACACGTCCATGTTTGCATTTATTGGACTATGCAAGGTTCATGAACAATCAGCCACGGAATTGTATTCGGGACAATCATTTCATTTTTAGAGACAGTCGGAATAATATGTGATACATATATCTGCAATTGACCATTTGGTTTGGTTTCATGTTTTACAGCACAGCAACACAAGTAGGTTACTTTGTTGTGGTGGGGCAATTGGAGTAAACTGCCTTGCCCAAGAACACACCATGATAGCCATGTTGTTTTACTGATTAGTCCTTACAAACTGCATAGACCCAGATCTACCAGCGCATTATGCGACGGCCAATCTGGGTATATGCAGTTTGCAGTTGGTATCAGCTTATACGCGAGTATATATGGTAAGTGCATGAATAAAATTAAAATAACTAAAAACTACAGCAGGTAAAATTGAATGGACAGCTATCCATGATGGCTAATTAAAACAGAGGTTGGGGTGTGGAGTGGATGGGGGGGGGGGGGGCATGATAATTTTAAAATTAGCAAACATCAGAATTCCAACCTTACTAGGAACCTTGCAAATAAAGATTATATTTCAAGGAAGTTAAAGTCTATTTTTTACGCAATCTAAAACTCAGACTTTGCATCATTCCATATTTAGCCAATTCCTCTGAGCCAAAAGTCAGAACAGATAATTTAAAAAAAAAAAAAAAAAAAAAACAACCCACCTAGTTAAATGGTATATTTAATCAGTATTGTCACCTAATTAAATTGTATGTTTCATCAGTATTGTCACCTAATTAAATGGTATGTTTAATCAGTATTGTCACCTAATTAAATTGTATGTTTAATCAGTATTGTCACCTAATTAAATTGTATGTTTAATCAGTATTGTCACCTAATTAAATGGTATATTTAATCAGTATTGTCACCTAATTAAATTTTATGTTTAATCAGTATTGTCACCTAATTAAATGGTATGTTTAATCTGTATTACACTGAATTTTTTTAAAAGATCTGAAGAATAACACAAAAAACAAAGAAAAACAAACAACAACATAAATAACTGGTGGTACTCACCTTAGTGGCAACAAATATTATTATTTTGCTGAATGTTCTGGTCACTTTATTGGTCAGCAAATTTGTTAAGTCCGTCTCCTACTCTCACCTCACTGGATTAGCTACCATGGTGTGTCCTTGAGCAAGGCACTTTACCCTATTTGCCTCAGCATGATATAACCTTTAAAATGTTACTGTGCCATAAAACACCCAAAAAAACAATTGCTACGATGTACCTTACCATTCCATGTGCAATATGAAGTTTAACCTTTAAATGAAAAATGAGTGACATTTGCTGCCAACAGCTAAAGGCTAAATTTATTTATTGGAGCAGTGTGAGAGGCTCTTATTTAATCTAAGTAATGTGTGATAACTTGATAGCCCTCGGTGATAATAAAGCTCTACTGGTTTTTTAGTGATAAAGTTGTTTAAATTTTAGTAACAGTGGCCATATTTGATGATGCATCAGCATTTTTGGGATAAACTTAAAAGGCCTTTAATGAGAAACTCTGGTCTTCAAACTTATCACTATATCAATCCTCATTAAAGTTGTGCCTAAGCAAACAATCAAGAAATAGGCCACAATTTCATTACCACAGAGCCACTCCATGTTGGCTTTATCCAGATATTCTGAGACTAAATTAACTCCCTTTATTTTCTGGTAACTTCACCAGCACATCTCATTGGTGTCAATGGTTTGGATTGTACATTTTTATATGAGTCTACATTCCTCAGATTGCTTTAAAGTTATCTGCGATCAGCTGTTTTGGTTTGGTCTTGTGTTTTATGGCACAGCAACGCAATTAGATTATTTAGTGCTGAGGCTATTGGAGTTAAGTGCCTTGGCTAATGACACACCATGGTAGCCAACCCGGCTTGATCTGATGGCAGGATTCGAACCCACACCTTTTCAACTGCCCAATCAGCCATACTACCAAATAAAATACTAGCAGCGCAAGTCATCAGAGGAGACATAGTAAATTTTTTTTACCAAAATGAAGATGATATCAGAGAAATATTACCTAATTTGAGTAGATGTAAAATAGAAGTTTGAGCCCAAACTCCCTCAGGGGACCATAAAAGTGTGCAGTGACGAAAAAACGTGTCTGGTTAGTGAAATGGAAGAACTAACTTATCTCGCAGTGATTAGCTTCCATCCTTTTTTCGACATTAAGTATCACACATCAATACTCTTGTCACAGCTGTGACAGAATGACTGAAAATACACCAGCAAGATTTTGTTTCAGATAGTGGAAAGACCATGCACTGCTATATCCACACAGAATGTTCTAGTTTCTGGTGCAATGCATCAGCTAGATGTTGTTTACTCACTATGTGTGAAAGAATGTCTGCTTGCCCACGCATGTATTAGTTTCTGATGAAAGTAGTAAAGTGAGAGTGCAGCTGGGCCCCCTCAAGCCTGATGCTAATTTTATTTTCAAGAATTGTTTCACTACTGGCATACAGAAATGAAAGGCTATAATTGCTGTAAGTGGCTTATGATTGGAAAGACCATTTACTGCCAAAGTCATGTGTGCGGGATTTCTCTAACATTCACCCACAGAGGCAATGAACGGGAAGTGTTCTGCCTGTACCATGCTGATCATGTGGAATGGGCACTCAATCCGACTCAGGCTTTGTCGCCCGTGTGGCAGTGATAGGTGCATCACAAGCTAGTGTACTGGTATGCAGTAAAGAGGGTTTATGGCAGCTTGGAGAGGTACTGCAGCAGTTGAAGGGGAGGGGTGTAACCACATTTAGAGATTGTCTCACAGGTAGTATACCAGAAACGATGCTGGCCAGGTACTGCAGCAGTTGAGAGAGGGCTGAAATCAAATTCAGAGATTGACTCACAGGTAGTATAAAATGCATGATGTCAGCTAACATGCACATTATTGAATATGATGTGCTGGTTACACTACATGCGACCTGGGCTCTTTAGCCAGCAACATGACCAATTCCAGCCACCAGTTAGATGAGACAGCAGGTTGAGCCTCCTATTCCGGCTCATGGCCAGTTCCTGCTCATAGGCATAGGATTGAGCCCTATGCTCTGGCCCAACCCGACTTTGTAGATTGTCAGGGCAGAGCCAACATGGTAGTTAAAGACTATCGTGCCACCATGACTGAAAATCACAAGCTTGAAGCCAATGCTTTGGCATTTCTTGATGCCATAGCACCTATAGCAGAGGCTTTGGAACTTTAGTGGCCTTAATCTCAGCCTTGTGTTGATGGCACACATGGAGAAAGCTGCGCCTGGCCTAGAAAATGTTTACAATGAAGAAGCTGGGCTAGCACAGAAGTGATGGCCTACTTTCTTAGCAATCCAGCTGCTGTACTGCGCATTGACAATATCGAGCAGAAGGTTACCCAAGCTAATGCTGCCACACTGAGATGCATTGAAAATTAGATGCACAAAGGATCTGGGATTTTGTCTGCTGCCAGGTGCTCTACCTCAATGTGTCACAGTTCCACCCATTTTGAGCCAAGAGCTACTTTCCAACACCAAAGTACATTCCAAAGCTCCACTATACACAGACAGCCTGCTGCTGCAGATTGAGACCGATGATGTCTATTACGACAGAGATGAGGTTGTGCATCTCTACCACACCAGCAATACCCCTAAGAGCATCCACTCTAAAGCATGGTCAACAAGAAAGCTGTAGGCAAATTCAAGGATGAATGCTCCGGCCTGCCAATTGCTGAGTATGTCAGTCTCCAGCCCAAGATGTACATCATTCAGAAGGCATACAGCAAGGAAATCTGCAAGATGTTCAGCAAACTGAATACCTACAGCAAGGAAAGGAAGTCTAGGATTCTTTCCTTCAAATTTGGTCAGGATTCTATAAAAGGCCTCAGTTTATTACTCTCAATGCGAGAGATCAGCAAAAATCTTACATACATGTACAGTACAAGATATTGTCCAGATTGTAGCTCATTAAATATCAACCTCTTCAAAAATTATTTGTCATTAAAAAATTGTTTATCCTGTGAACCAGAAACTGCAGACATTTTCATTTTAGACTGTACCAAACATATTGCTTTTAGGAACCGTAACCATACAAATGGAGCACTGTCCCAAAATACTGGCACATCTTCATTACTAATGAGCAACCCTTTGCAATCACTTGAGACCAATGAGGTGTTATTTAATGCAGTCCATACATTCATACAGCAACTAAAAAAGTTGTCCTGCATTTTTTTTCCCTCACACTTTCTTAAAATGATCCTGGTTTATGCTGTTTATCATCCGAGTTGAAGTAAAAAATCATGTACTCCCCACCCTTCCAGCCAGCACCGTTATTTTCATATTTTGTCTATTAGAATGTTAATCAATACTAATACATGTACTATTACAATATTTTATGTACAAATATCTTTAAATATTTCATTTCCTTATATCATTTTTTGCAATTGTCTGTATATTTTTAATTCTGTACGCATGAAAATTCCAACAGCCGAGTTCTCAGTACGCAAGTTTTTTCTGTTAACTTCTCTTTTATTTGATCAGTTTCTACAAAACGAGTATTAATCGTGTAGTGCGCTGGTTATCAAACAGATGTCAAGTGATTGTAAAGGGATTAGATGAAGTCACATTGGCCAGATCTTAGAAGGTTAGGAGATTAAGACACCTGTTAATTGATTGACTGTGCCTTATCATCGTTTTGATCAAAAGACTAATAACACTTGCATGTTCTGACACCTCACTTCAATAAGCATCGCTCAGAACGCTTTAAGCCATCATACCTTAAATCATTCCATGATGTTTGGAACAGCTGCATTTTATTTTAAGCAATATTTAGAAAAATATTCCAAAGATTTCGGGACTTGTTTTGTTTGTTGGTGAAACAAGAGCTCCCATGCTAATCATCATAAAATCGTCTGTTTTTTGGTGTTATGTGCAGATATACTTTCATTTTTGAGTGAGTATAAATATGTGCTTTTCCAATGGTAAATTTATATACTTTTTTTGGTGCCAAGTGCAAGGCTGCAGATGAGCCTGATTCTCATGAGATTGGCCGACAAAAAGTAGTTAATGTAAAGAGACTAAGAGATTCGTGGAATGAATCATGGAATCGGATATTTCCCATCGGCCAAAGAACAATAAGACAATGGGACATTATTAGCTGTATGTACATGGTGTTGCAAAGTTCAACATTCATGAGGCATGAGGTTTCAAAGGATCATTTATTTGTCATTTTCATCCTAAACCTGCAGTGGAGTTAAAGTTTGATTAAGTAAAAAGTGAAAGTAGTATACTGTGTTGCATAAAGATGAAACAAAAAAGTGAAAGCAGTATACAGTGTTGCATAAAGATGAAACAAAAAAGTGAAAGCAGTATACAGTGTTGCATAAAGATGAAACAAAATAAGTGAAAGCAGTATACTGTTGCATAAAGATGAAACAAAAAAAGTGAATGTAGTATACTGTGTTGCATAAAGATGAAACAAAAAAAGTGAATGTAGTATACTGTGTTGCATAAAGATGAAACAAAATACTAGTAAGTGAAAGCAGTATACTGTTGCATAAAGATGAAACAAAAAAAGTGAATGTAGTATACTGTGTTTCATAAAGATGAAACAAAAAAAGGGAAAGCAGTATACAGTGTTGCATAAAGATGAAACAAAATAAGTGAAAGCAGTATACTGTTGCATAAAGATGAAACAAAAAAAGTGAATGTAGTATACTGTGTTGCATAAAGATGAAACAAAAAAGTGAATGTAGTATAATGTGTTGCATAAAGATGAAACAAAAAAAGTGAATGCAGTATAGTGTTGCATAAAGATGAAACAAAATAAGTGAAAGCAGTATACTGTTGCATAAAGATGAAACAAAAAAAGTGAATGTAGTATACTGTGTTGCATAAAGATGAAACAAAAAAGTGAATGTAGTATAATGTGTTGCATAAAGATGAAACGAAAAAAGTGAATGTAGTATACTGTGTTGCATAAAGATGAAACAAAAAAAGTGAATGTAGTATAATGTGTTGCATAAAGATGAAACAAAAAAGTGTATGGAATAGTCATTTGTTTCTTCTTTCAGTGTCATGGCAAATTTATGTATTTAAAATTGAATTATTTAAGCTAATTAGACAAATTATTATAAGAAAGAAACTTTAATCTCTTATTTGATTCCTACTAGCTGCACACAAAATTAATTTAAGGTAAAGCAAGGTAAAGCCACTGAGAATTTTCATCTGGTTATAGTTGTAACATCACAATCACATCACTGTTCTCAATTGCCTTAGATTTTCATTCTATTATAATAATACTAAATACTTCACAATGAATAAGCATTGACAACTGGATGATATTTATATTGGTGACACAACAATACATGCATAATGCCCTGAATTATTGTAAGAAAAAAAAGGGTCTCGCTATTTGTAGGGCTGGGATTCCAACTGTTTTCAATGAAGGATGCCTGGATTCCAACTTTCAAAATCCTATGGAGAACCCTGCACGATGCGAGCTATTGCTTCCAAAGATGTTACCCTCACAGAAATTGGGACAGGTATTACCTCCACCTGTGACATGTGGAGAAGTGATGTATCAAGGGAACACTGAACACGCATGCAAACCACAAAGCGAAAAAAAAAGTATATTAAATACCTATAAGGTCAAAATTATGGGAAATAGCTTTCTGAGAAATTTATTGAAATGGTAAATAAGGGAAACCCCCCCCCCCTTTAAATGTTATGTCTTATCTTCTAACACAATCTTCTACCATACTTTACCTTATATTTGCTGCATTGCTTCCTTAATCTGTGAAAAAATTGTAAGAAAAGAGAAAAGATCATTCAGTTTTAATTCCTGTACCCTATGAAAAGATACTACTCATTTTTCAATATTTTCTATCTCTCTCCCATCCACCTATTTTCTCCAATATCATCTCAAAATTAAGGTGACACCAAAATTGTTTCAGAAATCTATGTCTAAACCCTTTTTCTATGTTAAGAACAACTGACAATGATTTGTGGGTTTTACATGGTAATGTGTTTTTTATTCAATTTAAAATGAGCAATACTTGCAAAACTCTTAATTCCCCAAAGGACAAAACGTTTTAATTGCACCTTTCTTTCACACGGAAAGAAACAAAACAATTGCCATTGTTACGATATTTATCACTACTTGTGACCATATACTGCACAAAAACTATTTTTTTCACTTGAAATGAACATCCATACATTCTACAGTGATGATGTTCATCTCATTCTAGAATGATGTAAAACATAAATCCAAACTGAGCCAAAGTCAATGGATATAATCCAGTCAAATTTCAGGCAATCGAACTCTTCGGTAATTTTTGCACTACATTTCAGGAATTCGGTGGTAGTAAATTGAATCAGACAATAGAGTTTTAAATTTACATATATTTTTCTACAAAAAGCACAAAAAAATAACTGAAAATTTTCTCCACATTTCAATATATGAATACAGTTCTGCACTGCAACCAGTTCCATCATCATCCCCTATTCTTGAGCATATTCGGTGCTAACCCACAACACTCTCCAGGGGTGCACTGACTGAGTTGATCAGACTCAGTCCGGAACCGATTAGCTTTCCCATCGCTCCTATCTCTTCCGCCAAATCCAATGTGAGGCTTCCTCCGCCTGTTTGCCAACCTTGGTTACTAAATTTCTGCAGCTAGGTTCTGTAATCCCGATGACTCCCAAGGCACGCCAAAAGGTCTGTGCAGCAAAGCCATGGCATTCTATTTCCACCGGTACTGGAATTTTCTCCACATTTCACATTTGAGCTTGATGCTCAATCTGCTATATCTCTTGATCTGATATTTTATGTAATTTCTTGGATGATTTTTGCAAATTAATATTGTTTAAATGCATACATTAATTCAAAAAAAACTTGGTGTAACTATGGCTGGCCCAGACTGTAAATCACACATTTATAAGGTAAGTTAGTAAGGATTTTTTGCCAGATATAATAAGCTATTAAGCACCAGTAAATAGCTCAAATTATATATCATATGCTAACTTGAATTTGGTAAAAATGTAATGTTACATTTTCTCTGTTAGAAAATAGACTAGAAATTATATTCATTTATTTAGAACTAACCATAATTGCTAAATATAAATTTTAGTGACATCTTTGCGTAATGTTAGTTATGTGTTATTTAATTGTTGTAGTTGGTGAACACTAATGTTTCTTATTTGAATTATAAAATACATGAATAAAAATTGCCTTACATTGTTTCAAGAATGAATACTTCAGTTTTACTAGATCCACGGTACATAGTCCGAGTTTCATTTTTTCGAACATTACCTTTAATAAGCCATTTTGTGCTGATGTGCCACTAAACACTAATACATATATACATATCTGGTATTACCCACCCCGATTTAAGATATTTTGTCAGTTTGTGCAATTAATTAAAACGTGGTGGGAAAGGTCAGAAGTCAGACTAGATTTATACAGCTAATTACAAGATACAAGAAATTTTATTTAACCAACATGACATAACAAAAGTATTTCATAATTCAACAGATAGGTACACATATAGTAAATATTTAGTGAAACAATACACATATAAACATTACAGTGCCAATGGTAACAGCAGATTAAAAGACACAACAGTAAGTAAAATGCAAATATACAAAGTTTTTTTTTGTATACATATGAACATATATAACACATCACAGAAAGGAGTAAACTAACAAATTTAGGTAGGAATAATACAAATTTGATTGTTGAAATCAAGCACAATGTCGATTATAATAGCAGATTAAAAGACATATAGTATGCAACAAAAGGAGTACACATTGGATACGGAATATGACATCAGGAGAGTGAGGGTGCTAAAAGTTGAAATTGAGACCCTAACAAAAACCATTGAAAAGAGAAAAAATGACACAATATATATATATATATATATATATATATATATATATATATATATATATATATATATAAGGCGAGTAATTAAAATAGGCGTTATGGGTGCAGGATTAAAATTCAAACTTACTACAAGCAGCCTATTTCTGGTCCCACATTCGGCATAAGAGGGTATTATGAGAAAGCCACTCTTATCATATGCGTAAAGTTCATGGTCACTCACAGAAAATCACCAAACTGTTTTTCGTAGCAGAGGTGAAGCCTGAAGGTTGCCACCGGTCTCAGCTGCTTTGCATTACCACAGATTGTTCTGAACTGCTGATGTAATCACCGTATCATCGATTAAATGACTTCTAAAGAAAATGCGTGGAGTCTTATTTGTTTGCCAATTTCTTGTAGTATCTCATGACACAACCGTGCTTAGGTGATGCAAGAGAAATCGAGTGCAACGTCCGCACGGTCAGTGTTTTGGTTTACTCTGGCTCCTAGACCGGTACCCTGTCCCAACATAACACACAATCTATCCCAAGTGCTTCTGGTGGGCCTAGATGGTCAGGCCCTAGTCTGGTTCCCTGCTTAATATGCTCCCTGCGTTGCACTCCGCTATATGAAGTCAGGTGATAGTCTGGTTCCCTGCTTAATATGCTCCCTGCGTTGCACTCCGCTATATAGCAGAGTGCAACGCAGGGAGCATAAGAAGCAGGGAACCAGACTAAGGTCTCTTTCTCGACTTAATGAAAAGGCCGAGGACTATCCGATTGATTGCAAACGATGCATCGCAAGTGCTCGAAGTCATGACTTAAATCTCTGTCCCTAAACGATTTTACGCATGTCTTTAACAAACACTTTATTTATTCGTAATCTGAAAGGATATTGTCTGTTACAGAGTTTTTCCAGGACAACTGACGTTTCAGTTTCTCACTAAATTCACACCTCGATAGAACTCATGTTCAACGTTGCTGATCAAAAACAAATTGTTAAATTTTCACAGAATGACTTTGCCCCTTAACCACGCCTAATGACTGCATCATTTACAATAAATTAATATAAAATACTGAATTATCATGGCGGGGCCCGTACTCACCATACACAGTACATATTGTTATATGGTTAAATTAATGCGGGCCTTGTTATGATGAGCAGACACAAAACTATATATATTTACTTTATGATACAGTCTTTAAAAAGGTCTGTAAAGCCCTTTACATAAAATCTAAGAAAGAAGTTCCGTAGTTAAAACACCAATCTCTGTGTCTAACCTCACTATGATCTTCCTCGCAGTCAGCAAACAATGCCAGATTTGTACTAATCATCACTTTATAGCAGTTTTCTGGGATATTTTGTAACAACTTTTTAAGAAATTAATAGAAAAAGCAATTCACATATTGTTATTAAGCAGAAGAAATTTTCTTCAAGAAGAATTAAGGTGGTAATCAATTCGAAAAACGAAAATTTTGAAGAAAATGTTACATATTATGAGTAAGCATGATGTGGGTCTATTATAGGCATGAAGAGACATGACACTTAACATTCATATTTCTCTTTACTGGAGAGTTGAGAAATTATGTAAAATTTTCAAAAGAAATTAAAATGCGCACACCGTACTCCTATTTTGAAGTCATTATTAAATTATAGATTAAAAAAAAACAAAAAAAGAAACAAATATTAGACCGAGGTGTTGATTATATATCTTAGAAGCAGAGGTTTTCAACAGGACATAAACGCTCACATGGACAAAAGATGTTACACAATTTCCGCTTCTTCAAGAAGTGTGAAGATAACATTTAGGGACCGTGGATTTGGAGTCAAAACACATGAAGCCAGTAGCATTTCTATCCTAGGCAAAATATGTACTAGTGTGTAAGTATATATGAAAGTACCTGAATTACTAAAACCTTCATTCTACCTAATGAATGAATGAATGGATGGATGAATGGATGCATATAACAAAATAGCTTAGAGTTCAGGATCGATCATGCATCCTTCTTTCCATCGGGATCGTGGTGTATACTAAAGATGTTTTATGTTTCAAGTATCGTATAAATTGTGGCATGATTCTGATTCTGATATGTTTTAAAGGTTTTCAATGACATAATGATATGCATTATATGGTACTATATATGTTTTAACGGTTTTCAATGACATAATGATATGCATTATATTGTTCTATATATGTTTTAAAGGTTTTCAGTGACATAATGCTATGCATTATATGGTACTATATATGTTTTGAAGGTTTTCAATGACATACTGATATGCATTATATGGTACTGTATATGTTTAAAAGGTTTTCAATGACATACTTATATGCATTATATGGTACTATATATGTTTTAACGGTTTTCAATGACATACTTATATGCATTATATGATACTATATATGTTTTAAAGGTTTTCAATGACATACTGCTATGCATTATATGGTATTATATATGTTTTAAAGGTTTTCAATGACATACTTATATGCATTATATGGTACTATATATGTTTTAACGGTTTTCAATGACATACTTATATGCATTATATGGTACTATATATGTTTTAAAGGTTTTCAATGACATAATGATATGCATTATATGGTACTTGTAAGGGTGCAAATTTCTGTCGATCTATAAAGAGAACATTAACTTAGACAGAGAACAATTAATTAGATTTATGAGGACAGGGTGCGTATTGAATCGCTATGCTGCAAGGATTTTAAGGTCTGTGTTGTGAGAGAAACCGATTTTTAATTAAGCATTCGTTTATTTAACAGTCAGAGAAACAAGAAGGGAAAAGGTTAACTCAATCTTTGTATCGAAAATGTCAGAGTTGAGATTGTCCAGAATCAGTTATTTGGAAATCTAGAGGGTCAGGATGACCGCAAATTTTGGCGCCTATTTAGAAAAGGCGGTAGATATATTTAATCCTGATTGGCTACGCTAAATAAGGGGCGTGTTTCCCACACGAAATGTCATAGTTTTAATATGCCACATCGCAAAATTTAGTCAGTCTAAACTCCTGCAAGAGGAAGATATTTTTGGCTCCGAGATTGAATTTGCAAGAAATTATCTCGTAAAACAATTATCTAAGGAACCGGATGTCTGGAAAGTTGACGGACACAATTCTGGCGGTAGAAGCGAGCAAGGCTTGAAAGCACAAGGTATTTGCATCAATCTCATGTAATTCGTTGATACCAATATAATTATTTGCCTGAATTTATTTACTTATATTTGCATGAATTTATTTGTATAAATTCGTAGATCAATTTTCTTGATATGAGTATAACTGTGTTTGAGTTTATTATCTGAATTCGTACAATGATCTTATATATAAGTTTGACAGATTGTTTGAATTTGTTGTCTTGAGTGTTATAGGAATCATGTATTCTAAGAATTTCATGCATTACTTTAGTTGATATGAGTATGAGAATCCGTGTGAATTCACCGATCTTAGATGATTTCATGTATGATAAAAACTTAAGTGCGTATCGACTGAAATTAACGTAGTTAAGCCATGTAATGAATTTCATTCATTCATTGTATAATCGAGAACGGAACTGTTATGTCTCGTGTGATGTTAATGTGAGTCAGCGACGAAATAGCCGTTAAGAAATAGATTAATCTTATGAAACTAGGTTTGTTTGTTTATGGCCTGCCGTGTTTGGCTTGACCAGATAGCCTTTGGTATCTGTTTGACTTCTGATAGGATGATATCTGACATAACGAGAGTGGAGTAATGATCTATTCCCAGTAGGATATCTGACAGAAGATTTAGGTTGCTTCTCTGTTTATTTTGAAAGGGGAAATAGCTCCACGGACGTAATCCACTGACGTAATCCACTGACGTATCCACGTACCTACGTATCTACATACCTACGTATCCACCTACCTACACAAAGTTTGAGGACCGACAGAGGCAAGATAGTCAGAGTGAGAAGAAAGCGAAGGAACCAATTGAACAGCACGGTGAAGCTAGAGTGAACAGGAGGAAACCAGGTTATGAAGCTGTACAAGGCAATGACTTCGATTGTTCACTCGATTCTATGATGAATTAATTCTATCATTTAAACAGATCGGCTATTTATATAAGTATATTTGTGTTTAAAATTCGGTGAATGATTTATTTCAAAAAGAAGTGTATCTTCCTACTGTAATGTATTATCACAGTTGTTTATGTAATTGATTAAATTGTTATATTTCATATACGGGGGCTCGTTTTAGTCTGTTCTATATATCTGCTCAGATCTCTAGTCATTCCATCTATAAGTTTCACAATTTATATTATTAGTTACTCGATCCGGGCAATAACACCGAGGTCGATCATCCTCTAGATAACGATAACCACAACCACCAACCACCACCACGCCACAGTACTATATATGTTTTAAAGGTTTTCAATGACATAATGATATGCATTATATGGTACTGTATATGTTTTAACGGTTTTCAATGACATAATGATATGCATTATATGGTACTGTATATGTTTTAAAGGTTTTCAGTGACATAATGCTATGCATTATATGGTACTATATATGTTTTAAATGTTTTCAATGACATACTTATATGCATTATATGGTACTGTATATGTTTTAAAGGTTTTCAATGACATACTTATATGCATTATATGGTACTGTATATGTTTTAAAGGTTTTCAATGACATACTGATATGCATTATATGGTACTATATATGTTTTAAAAGTTTTCAATGACATAATGCTATGCATTATATGGTACTGTATATTGTTATATATGATGTTTATATAATATTATAGATATTTTAGGAAATTTTAAATGTTTCTTGACTTTAATATTTGCTTAAATCTTAATTTTGTTTATCAGAAAAAAAACATGTTTAACTAGTGTCCTTGAATTAGGTTGTTTACTTCAGATTTGAGCTAAAGGATAGTTTCGATCAACAAAATGTTTACCAAATTTGAGGTCAAGGTTGATTTTGTTTACAAATAAAACTGGAAATACCTTAGGAGTTACCTGTCAATGGTCACACGTACATTTATTATTCTAGAACATTCTGTCATGTGACCAATCTTTATATATACTATGTTTAGTGGACAGTTTTTCAGTTTCGACATTACTATCAGTCTTGTAAAGAGCTATTACAGTTGTGGAAAGTCATTCCAAATTCTAAGAGAGGAATTATTTAAATATTCATTGGATTATAGCAGTGCTCATAGACTTTTGGATTTTGGATTTTCAATTGATGATTTTGGAATTTATGTGAACTTATTCAGAGATATTTTGGAGTACTTCATTTTGACATCAACACATTAAAGACTACTAGTACACCAGGACTTTGAAGACCATTGACACATCATAACTTTCAAGGATACAGCCGTGAATTCGGAACATTCTATATTTAGGACTTGTGATTAGGATACTAATTCTTATTTAATTATTTTATTTACAACACATTACTGTAAGTGTCTTTTTGATTTTTCATTTTAATTATCTAGAAATAAATTGCTTGTTGATTTTTACTTGAGTTGTTGGTTTCACTTTCTTTCTGTTACATTTTTCTAGACCATAGAGTCGTAACAGAAATTGGGGGCTCGTCCGGGATAGAATTTCTTTAAAGCATATTTGAGATATTAAAGTTATTTTTTGAAATTCATATTGATTTTGTCTCGGAATTTTTTTTGTCTTTGACAAAGATTTTAAATTGAGAAATTTTGTGTGTGAAACCAACAAGCATTCACAATGGCATCTAATGTTCAGAATTTCATTTCAAAACCTACCATGGAGGGGTTAGAGTGTATGAGAAAGGATGAGTTGCTCGAACTTGCCAGAAAATACAGTCTGTCTGAGGCGAAAGCAACATTGACAAAACAGGAGATAATGATTATTTTAGTTCAATATTTAGTAGGAAAGGGAATTTTGGATAATAGGGCTTTAAGTCTGAAGAGAAAACCTGTATCTGGTTCTGACAGGAAATTAAGGGAATTAGAGTTAAAGAACCAGATGGATTTAGAATTGGCAAAGCTTCAGATTCAGATAGAGAGAGAGAAAGAAGAGAGGCAGATGCAGATGAAGAGAGAGAAAGAAGAGAGGCAGATGGAGAGAGAGAAAGAAGAGAGGCAGATGGAGAGAGAGAAAGAGGAGAGGCAGATGCAGATGCAGAGAGAGAAAGAGGAAAGGCACATACAGATGCAGAAAGAGGAGAGACAAATGCAGATGCAGAGAGAAGAAATGGAAATGCAACTTAAATTAAGAGAATTAGAACTGGCAAACAGAGCACACTCCACTCCTTTAAACACAAGTTCAGGTTTTGATGTTACTAGATATATTAGGTTAGTAACCCCTTTTCAGGAAAAAGAAGTAGATAAATACTTTCTTCATTTCGAGAAAATTGCTGAAAACTTGAAATGGCCCAGAGAGCATTGGACTTTGTTATTACAAAGTGTACTTATTGGCAAAACTCGTGAAGTCAACACTTCACTGTCAGTACAACAAAGCACTGATTATGATGTGGTTAATGAGTACATCTTGAAAGCTTATGAGTTGGTACCAGAGGCATATCGACAAAGGTTTAGGAATTGTAGAAAAGAAACTGGACAAACTCATGTCGAATTTGCAAGGGAAAAAGAACAACTATTTGATAGGTGGTGCTCAGCCAGGAAAGTTGATCAAGATTATGATAACCTCAGACAGCTCGTATTAATTGAAGAGTTCAAGAGATGCATCCATGGTGATGTTAAAACCTATCTTGACGAGCAGAATGTGGAAACTTTGGAAAATGCTGCTCGTATGGCTGATGATTATTCCTTGACTCACAAAATTTCATTTGGTAATAAGTCGTCCTCTCAGCAGTTTTCTATTAAAAAACTATTTAAATCTCATACGAGCACTTCCAAATTTCACAACAGCACAACTGTTAGGAATCAAACATCTGATAAAACTGATCAGAAATCCTTATCTCTTCCTACGTGCACTTATTGTAAAATGAAAGGGCACGTTATTTCTGATTGCTTCAAGTTGAAAAATAAGCAACAGAGTAAAGACATAGCTTTTCCAAATCCTCTTATTTCAAAGAGGTCAAGGTCATGGTCTTGTATTGAAAGCAATACATTTGTTGGGTCAAAGAAACCCCAGTCTGATTCTATTTTGGAGGCTTATGAACCATTCATGTCAGAAGGTTCTATATCACTTATTGGTGCTTCTGCCAAGCCTATCCCAATTAAAATATTAAGGGACACTGGAGCTTCTCAGAGTCTTTTATTATCAGGTACTTTGCCTTTGTCTGAGGAGTCATCTTCGAGTGAAAGTGTTCTTGTTCAGGGAGTTGAGTGCGGCTTTGTAAATGTTCCTCTTCATTGTGTCAATTTGGCATCAGACTTAGTTTCTGGACCTGTGACTGTTGGGGCAGTGACTTCTTTACCCATAGAGGGTGTTCATTTATTACTAGGCAATGACCTAGCTGGAGATAAGGTTGTGGTTAATCCACTTGTAACTGACAAGCCTTGTTTGGATCAGAAAGTTGATCCTGTCGAAATCGAAATCCCTGATTTGTACCCTGCTTGTGCAGTTACTAGAGCTATGGCAAAAAGAGCTGTTGAGAGTGATGTTGATCAGGATACTATTCCTTTAGCTGACACATGTATTGGTCAGTCTTTTGATGAGGTCACTTTTTCCTCAGGTATTGATCAATCAAACGGTATTGATCACAGTGATCCTCTTTTGGCAACTCATTCTCTTTGTTCTAATCAGGATGACAAACGACAATCCCTTGTCGTTGAACAGGAGCAAGATCCCGAGATATCTTGTTTGTTTCAGAGGGCTATTAGTGAAACTGAAGCCACACAAGTTCCAGTGTGTTACTTTGTTAAAAATGGGATCCTTATGAGGAAATGAAGACCACCTGAGGTACCCGCTGGTGACGAGTGGTCAGTGAGCTATCAAATTGTTGTTCCTAAGTCATATCGACAGGAAATTCTTAATTTAGCCCATGAAACTCCTTTGGCTGGTCATTTAGGAGTCCGTAAGACTTATCACAAGATCTTGAATCATTTGTATTGGCCGAAACTCAAAAGTTATGTTTCTAAATACTGCAGATCTTGTCACACTTGTCAAATGGTAGGAAAACCCAATCAGAAAATACCTAAGGCTCATTTACAACCTATTCCTGCATTTGATGAACCATTTAGTAGAATAATGGTAGATTGTGTTGGTCCTTTACCTAAGACCAAGTCAGGCAACCAATACTTGTTGACCATCATGTGTGCATCTACAAGATTTTCCAGAGGCAATTCCTCTGAGAAATATAAAAACTAAAACTACTGTGAAAGCTTTGGTGAAGTTTTTTACACTTGTTGGCCTTTCCAAATCTGTCCAGTCGGATCAAGGGTCAAATTTGATGTCTGGAAGTTTCCAACAAGTTATACATGAATTAGGCATCCAACAGTTTAAATCTTCTGCCTATCACCCTGAAAGTCAAGTTGCTTTGGAAAGATTTCATCAAACTTTGAATAATATGATTCGATCACGTTGCTTTAATACAGAAAAGGATTGGGATGAGGGTGTTCATTTGTTGTTGTTTGCTGTTAGGGAATCAGTTCAAGAGTCGTTGGGTTTTAGTCCCTTTGAACTAGTTTTTGGTCATACTGTCTGTGTACCATTGAAATTATTGAAAGAGAAACTTCTTTCAAATGAAGATTCAAAGATTAATCTTCTGGATTATGTCTCTGATTTCAAATACAAGTTGTCAAAGGCCTGTGAAGTAGCAAGAACTAATCTTCACACTACCCAGTCAAAAATGAAATTAAGGTATGACAGAAATACACAGGAAAGGAGTTTTAAACCTGGTGACAAAGTTCTGGCTCTCTTGAGCATACCTCAAAATCCTCTTCAGGCTAAATTGTATGGTCCTTATACCGTTGAAAAGAAAGAAAATGACTTAAATTATATCATTAACACTCCTGGGAGACGGAAACAGAAACAGCTTTGTCATATAAATATGTTAAAGGAATATTTTGACAGAGATAGCCCAGCTAATTATTCAGTTAATTTAGTTGTACCTGTCCCACACAGTGAAGATATCAACGATGGAGTACAATCAGACTATAGTGACTCTGGTATAACCAATCTTCGGAATTCAGAAATCTTGAACAATCTATACCAGAAACTTTCACATCTACAACAACAGGAAAGAAATGAACTAAAACAGCTATTACATGACTATGAGCACTTGTTTCCTGATGTTCCAACATGAACAAGTAAAATTTATCATGACGTTGACATTGTAGATTCTGCGCCTGTGAAACAGCATCCTTATAGGATGAATCCTCTCAAACAGAACTATTTGAAGAAAGAAATTCAGTATTTACTGGAGAATGATTTCATAGAACCAGGTAAAAGTAACTGGAGTTCACCGTGTATTCTTGTTCCCAAGCCAGATAATACATTCCGTATGTGTACTGACTATAGAAAAGTCAACAGTGTCACCAAAACTTATTCATTTCCAATCCCAAGAATGGACGATTGCATTGATAAAATTGGAAATGCAAAATATGTCCCCATGTTTGACCTTTTAAAAGGATTCTGGCAAATTCCACTGACGGAAAGGGCAAAAGAAATTTCAGCATTTGTAACTCCAGATGGACTTTATCAATATAAAGTCATGCCGTTTGGAATGAAAAATTCGCCTGCAACGTTTCAACGTCTGATGAACATGATAACATCTGGTCTTGATAATTGTGACGCTTATATCGATGACATCATTATATACAACAACACCTGGGAAGATCATTTGGAAACCATTCGAAAATTCTTTGATCGGCTCAGCGATGCGAATCTGACAATTAATTTGAGCAAAAGTGAGTTTTGCCATGCTTGTGTCACATTTTTAGGACATATTGTGGGACAAAGTCAAGTTAAACCTATAGAAGCTAAGGTTAAAGCTATCTCTGAATTTCAAGTTCCAATTTGTAAAAAGCAACTGATGCGATTTCTAGGTATGGCTGGATATTATCGGAAATTTTGTTCCAATTTTTCCAAAATTGCTGAACCTTTGACAAGTTTATTGAGTAAGAAAACCAAATTTCATTGGTCTGACAAGTGTCAGGAATCTTTTGATAAGTTAAAGGCCATGCTTAAGAATGCACCAGTTCTTTCTGCACCAAATTTCAGCCAATCATTTAAATTATCTGTTGATGCAAGTGATGTAGGGGTTGGTGGAGTATTGATTCAGGAAGACAAAAGTGGCGTGGATCACCCTGTGTGTTATTTTTCAAAAAAACTAAACAAGCACCAGAAAAATTATTTCACAATTGAGAAGGAATGTTTGGCTTTGATATTGGCTTTACAGCATTTTGAAGTGTATGTTACCTCAGCTCTTTCTCCAGTTATTGTGTACAGTGATCACAATCCCCTTACTTTCATCAACAAAATGAAAGATAAAAATCGGAGATTGTTGAGATGGAGTTTAATATTGCAGGAATATAACATTGACATCAAACACATCAGTGGAAAAGACAATGTGATTGCAGATGCACTCTCACGTGCATAGAAATCTTATATTGCTTGATGTAATTAAGTTCAGTATCATAAAACATTTTCTTATGTAATTTTGGTTATTACAGTATTAGATGTATATTCAAAAGAAAGCTTTATAGCATAAATGAGGGGAGGTGTTTTGTATGATGTTTATATAATATTATAGATATTTTAGGAAATTTTAAATGTTTCTTGACTTTAATATTTGCTTAAATCTTAATTTTGTTTATCAGAAAAAAAAACATGTTTAACTAGTGTCCTTGAATTAGGTTGTTTACTTCAGATTTGAGCTAAAGGATAGTTTCGATCAACAAAATGTTTACCAAATTTGAGGTCAAGGTTGATTTTGTTTACAAATAAAACTGGAAATACCTTAGGAGTTACCTGTCAATGGTCACACGTACATTTATTATTCTAGAACATTCTGTCATGTGACCAATCTTTATATATACTATGTTTAGTGGACAGTTTTTCAGTTTCGACATTACTATCAGTCTTGTAAAGAGCTATTACAGTTGTGGAAAGTCATTCCAAATTCTAAGAGAGGAATTATTTAAATATTCATTGGATTATAGCAGTGCTCATAGACTTTTGGATTTTGGATTTTTAATTGATGATTTTGGAATTTATGTGAACTTATTCAGAGATATTTTGGAGTACTTCATTTTGACATCAGCACATTAAAGACTATTAGTACATTAGGACTTTGAAGACCATCGACACATCATAACTTTCAAGGATACAGCCGTGAATTCGGAACATTCTATATTTAGGACTTGTGATTAGGATACTAATTCTTATTGGATTATTTGGATTTTAATACACATTACTGTAAGCGTCTTTTTGATTTTTCATTTTAATTATCTAGAAATAAATTGCTTGTTGATTTTTACTTGAGTTGTTGGTTTCACTTTCTTTCTGTTACATTTTTCTAGACCATAGAGTCGTAACAATATGTTTTAAAGATTTTCAATGACATAATGCTATGCATTATATGGTACTGTATATGTTTTAAAGGTTTTCAATGACATAATGATATGCATTATATGGTACTGTATATGTCTTAAAGGTTTTTAATGACATTATGCTATGCATTATATGGTACTGTATATGTTTTAAAAGTTTTCAATGACATACTGATATGCATTATATGGTACTGTATATGTTTTAAAGGTTTTCAATGACATACTGATATGCATTATATGGTACTATATATGTTTTAAAGGTTTTCATTGACATACTGATATGCATTATATGGTACTGTATATGTTTTAAAGGTTTTCAATGACATACTGATATGCATTATATGGTACTATATATGTTTTAAAGGTTTTCAATGACATACTGATATGCATTATATGGTACTGTATATGTTTTAAAGGTTTTCAATGACATAATGCTATGCATTATATGGTACTGTATATGTTTTAAAGGTTTTCAATGACATACTGATATGCATTATATGGTACTATATATGTTTTAAAGGTTTTCAATGACATAATGATATGCATTATATGGTATTTTATATGTTCAAGAACTATTCTGGTGATTATATGCTTGACTGGCGTATGAAGATCCCTTTCATTTAGCAGGGGCAGTGGAAGGGGCAGGGGCAGACACAGATCATTGTGTGAAACGCATATTATTGTGTGAATGATCTGATTGTTGTGTCATCTTGTCCATATACTCTTGCAATATTAAGCTTATATGTGACGTATATTTATTTAATTTACCTTTACCTAGTAAACAACGTTCACCTTTTAATTCAAACGTAGGTCCTGTGATTTTGCGATCAATATGATATACAAACAGTGGCGGATCCAGAAATATCGTGTGTGTGTGTGGGGCGTAAACAAGTTGACAAGAGGGTCTGTGTGATGCAACCCTTGGTGGGGGCCCAGGGGGCGAAGGCCTCGGATGCTTCTGCATTTGAAGCGTTTTGAGGGCATAAAAAATATCTAACTGTAAAGAAAAGCTTACTCGAGGAAACGTTCCAGTTGTTTCGGCTCCGCCCCAATCCCCCCTCTTCCAATCTGTCCCTGACAACTACGACACATTTCTGAATAAAATAGAAATCGGTTAAAAAGAACAACGAAAAAATCTATAAGAATGGTGCTTTATGCAAGAAATTATATTTAGACAGTCTGTACAATTCATTTAAGTCGACGGAACAACCCTGTCAAAAAGCATGTAGAAAGACAGGACAGTGTAACGATAATTTATCCCATATTTTACAACATATCTAATTGCCTTTAACGTATGTGATGGGTCTTAGAGTAGACTCTGTGTGTGTGTCTGTGTGTGTGTGACCATTCAATTTCTGTTAAGTGCGTATTTTTTTTTTTTTAAACCAACTTTTGGTCTAATTCACAAGTTACAAGTTTACTCATTATCAAAGCATTGCTATTTGCAGAGATTCAGAAAAAAATTTAAATCGTATACATGTGCACAACATAATAAAAACTAAATACATATATAGTATAAACTAGTTGCTGCTGAAAAAGCAACAGAAGCATTCACAGAAAAGAAAAAAATCTCAATAATTTTTCTGAGTCAAGAACATCTTTGATACACAAATGCCCAGTGGATTGCTTAAGCATACAGTTCATGATCCTTCATAAGAGTCATCAGTTACAACTTGTCAATTTCACTCAGGAAATATAGGCTGCAATATCATCATACAGATTTGTCAATTTCACTCAATAAATAGAGGCTGCAATATCATCATACAGATTTGTCACTTTCACTCAAGAGTCATCAGTTACATCTTGTCAATTTCACTCAATAAATATAGGCTGCAATATCATCATACAGATTTGTCAATTTCATTCAGGAAATATAGGCAGCAATATCATCATACATATGTGTCCATTTCATTCAGGAAATATAGGCTGCAATGGGAAACAATATCATCATACAGAGGTGTAAAAGTTGAAAGAAAGAGCCAGAATATAGTTAGAAAATGTTGGCAAGCAAATATTGCACCCCCCGCTTATTACCAAAATAAATCTGCGCCAAATGTATTTTTTACTAATAGTTTGTATTTTGTCCAATCAGAAGTCCACAAATATTATTATGCACGAAAAAGTCCCGTGTTCGAGTGCGCAACAATTTGGACATGCAAATATTAGTGCTTTTGCAGTATCTAATTTATTCCTAGGCAGGACAATTACCGCAAGTAATACACATTCCTCATCTTCGTTATGATAGACACGCAAAAAAAATAATTCTCTTTGTGGCTTCTATGTTCTTAAAGACATTGTGGAGTATAAATAGTGGGTAATTTTAAAGGCAAACATTTTTTTCATCTTTTACAACAGAAACTACAATGATTGTTGTAAATATGTATCGTGTTTTAACATTTCATTATAGATCTGTAACAGGTTGTTTATACTCTGTTCTTCTGAGATACAATAATTTTGTTTATGTGTATGGTGTTTACATATTTGCTGTATTTATTATATCTCTCAAGAATTTATGGCAGTTTGAAAGTGTTTGGTGTAAAATGAATCTATGATATATAATTTTTCTCTTCCCTTTAGAATGTAATGATGGCATTTTAAGCACACAAATCATGACATAAATGTAAATATCTTAAATCTCCAAATATTTTACAATATTAAGTGATGAGATAGAAATGATATTGTACATGTCTGCACCATGCAGTTCATAAGGCGCAGTGTGCACAAGAGAATTCTGATCTTTGCAACTGGCAGAGACTTTTACTGTAACTAATACAACGTAAGTCACCAGGTATTTGTGTCATAATTTCTTCTATTTAACAAATATTTAATTAACATAATTTTAATGTTGTCATAGGTAGGAGTCTCCTTTCTCTTGGACACATTATGTATATCAGGCATGTGGAACCTACGTCCCGCTGCCTGCGACCTGGTTTTATCCGCTTATTTACATCACAGGGTGTGGCTTTAAAAATCGCTTATCCGGCCCGTTCCCTGGAGGAAATTGCACATGCAATTCAGTTCTGGTTAATCTGCTTCAATTGCTTTTCTTTTTTTTTACCCATGAAAATAAAAATATTATACAATTAGTTTCCTTTATACAGATCAAATCGTAAATCAGAGATGGAGGGACAGAGAGGATATACCAGGACCCACTTTTACATCACCGAAATCTGATTTATATATCTAATAAGTTTGTATATTGAATTGTAACATAACATATACTTTGTTTTAAATGTAAGGAACTAAAGATTTGCTGATTTTTAAATGCTGGTATATATATATATATATATATATATATATATATATATATATATATATATATATATATATATATAAATATATATACTCACTTATAAGTCGAGTCCAACTGCATAGACCCAGATCTACCGTCGCGTAATGTGCCGGCAGATCTGGGTCTATGCAGTTTGTTAGGAGTAATCAGTAGTAGAATCAACATAGACTCAGATCTGCTGATGCATTATGCGACGGCAGATCATGGTCAATGTTTTTGTAGTTGAATTCGACTTACACGCGAGTATATATAATTTATCTACATCCAATCTTGCATCCCTACATATTCACATATGTAAAATGAAAGTTTGAGTAAATATTTTGACAGGGATAGAAATGCTACTGGTTTCATGTGGTATGACTCCAAATCCACTGTCCTTAAATCGTTGTCTTCATTCTTCTTGAAGAAGAGAAGCGGGAATTGTGCGACATTTTTTGTCCGTTTGAGCGTGTCAGTCGTGCTGAAAACTCCTCTTTCATCTAAGATATAAAATCAATACCTCGGTGTAAAATTTTATTTTTTTAACTACGATTTCGTAATGACTTCCAAATAGGAGTACGATGTGCGCATTTTAAATTCTTTTGAAAATTTGACATAATTTCTCAACTCTCCAGTAAAGAGAAATATGAATGTTAAGTGTCATGTCTCTTCATGCCTATAATAGACCCACATCATGCTTACTCATAATATGTAACATTTTCTTCAAAATTTTCGTTTTTCGAATTGATTACCACCTTAATTCTTCTTGAAGAAAATTTCTTCTGCTTAATAACAATATGGGAATTGCTTTTTCTTTTAATTTCTTAAAAAGTTGTTATAAATATCCCAGAAAAACCGCTATAAAGTGATGAGTAGTATAGGGTGAGTAAATAGGGTCACGATTTTAGGGGGTGGCACTATAGGGTGAAGCGGGAATCGAACAGGTGTGTTGGCACTTGGGGGTCAAGCGGGAATGGAACAGGGATGTTGGCACTTGGGGGTCAAACGGAAAAGAAACGGGAAAATGAATAAAAAAAATAAGTATGGCAATCATGGAAAAATTAATCTTTTCTTGAAAAATGGGTGGCCTTAAAAAGGGCCGTTGGGTTTTTTTTAGTTAGCATCTTAGAGGTGAGGACACCTCCCAGGTCTGGTCCGACAAGCGGGACAGCTCCTCCTCCTCCAGGAGTCTAGACTCCTCCTACAGCGCTTCTTCGGGATAAATGGAGGATGGACCGTTTCTGGTTCCCAATTTTCTTCCTTCTTCTCCTCCTTCTCCTCCACTATCCTGTGATCTTCCTCCTCCATCATCGGATGAGGCTGGATAGGCTCCTTCTTCTCCTCCACTATCCTGTGATCTTCCTCCTCCATCGGATGAGGCTGGATAGGCTCCTTCTTCTCCCTTTTTTCTTCCTCCCTCTTGGCTACTACCCCTAGGAGGTGCCACGCCACCTCTAGATGCATTCTAATTTGTTGGATGATTTCACTGGTATTCTTCATCTTGACAAGTGAACGAGTAGTTTTAACTTGGGAAGGCACCGCTTTATATGCTAGAAGTGCGGACGTGAAGGAAAACATCCCTTTCACCTTAAAAATTTTTTTTAGTTAGCATCTTAGAGGTGAGGACACCTCCCAGGTCTGGTCCGACAAAGCATAGTGCACAGAAAGTAGCATCACTTGAACATTCTTATACAATATCGAAGATAAACATTATTTTCGATACATTGACTTACTAAAAGCTAGTAGTGGCTAAAGTTTACAACCCTGCATACACGCCGTTTCGTACTAATTGACCTAGCCACGCGAACACCTTTACCTACTGTGAGCAGTGTATACAATGAAATATTGTCAAATGAACGTAGTAATAATTTCCAAAAAAAAGCTATGGTTTGCCTCAAACAGAGAGAAGGTTACACTTTCTATAAGTTTCTAAAGACAAGGGTAAATTCTGTGATAGAAATGTTGATTGGCAAATTTTTTTTCATTCATCAGTTTTAAAAAAGTAGTGTTATATTTCTTGTCGAATGATTGTAGTAGCATTTGTTGTATGCCTCTCAAATATTTAAGATAGGTTATGTTTTTTTTTTTGCTGCACACGCCTTGCGGCTACAAACAATGTTACAACAGTTCCCAAAACCGAAGACGGGAGAACAGTAAAAACACGTCTTGTTCGATTGGCAGTCTAAAATGGACTGACTGAAAATAGGGCATACATTGTTACAGTTTTACTGAACGCATGTTTGGGACTCAAGAATGAGAGTGTAGAATAGGACGGGTTATAGAGTGCAGAATTGGATGGGTCATACTCGAGTCATTCTTACACCGTAAAGCTATGTGCTTGTTTTTGGTTTTTTTTGTTTCCTTCGGAAAACGGTAGATCTAGAATTTTTTTTCGTGACACATTGCAGTGCCAAAATAGGAACAAAGCTAAGATACCAGACATGCACAAGAACAACTAAACTCAAGATTTTATATGAGCCAACGATTGACCTATGGAAGAAAAATCGTTGTACAATTTTTGAGGGGTGCAAGTTTTTGAAACATTTACAAAACTAACGTCACATTTCACATAATCATTGTGACTACTACCAACATTTGTGGAGAGGCATCTTAAAAACGGGAACAGATACCATGATCATTTCGATCGAAATCATTGTATAAGAAACTTAGTGTGTTTGTGAAACAGAGAGAATTGACATTACGACGGAGAGAGAGAAAGAGAGAGAATATTTTATTCCTACTTTGAAAAATATCACGACACTTACGTTTTTTATGGTATATTTTCCTTAAGAAATTTAAAAAACACACATTCCATTTTAGAAAATCACATCGATAGGAAAAAAAAAATCCTCTTTTCGGTAAAATATCACAAGATTGAATTGGAGATATAGTCTCCTAAAATCCTTCTTTTGAAAGCGTAGATGTAAAATTCTCACAAAATATTACATCCAAACGTTCCGTGATGTATTTTGACTTAAGGCTGATACAATTTCCATTGATCCCAAATTATACGATGGGGTTGTGCGTTAGCTTTTATTTTGTAAAGAGACTAACGGTCAGGCACAGGAAAAAAAACACGTCTATTCTTCTCACTGTGTCAATAGCAACTGAGGGCGATTCAAAGCGAACGCGGTAAGAAAATATTTGTAGCCAACGAAATTACTTATAATGAGTGACGAAGTGTTTTGTTATAGATTCCAGACAGGCAGTGTGGCAAAATAATGCCTTTGGCCTGGTTTTTTACGATTGCGGTGCAGACAGGCTAGAGGGAATTTGCAATCAGGTTAAGAATTCGTGTCCTGTAACATTTTTTCTCGCCACTCTAAATACTGAACTGTAACATTATTGGCTCGGGTTTTGAAACTGAAAAAAAAATGTTGTCACTGAGTCATTTTGACATACACACACATAGGTAGAGAGAGAGAAGAGCTACACTATTTAGGGGCCGTTTTTTTTCAAACTAGTGAATTTGGAGGCTTGTACGAAGTTACGATTTCTGGTACAGTTACAAGTTTGTGTGTTTGGAAAATGGCAAACATCGGATAGACATTTGTGTCGTGACACATGTAAAGTTGAGAGTCTGTGCTAGTTTCAAAATTAACGTCACATAGCTTTCTATTGCTCCTAGACATTTCCATTTTGGCAAATTTAAAGTAAAGCAAGCCATTATCACAAACATAGGTAGAGACAGGGTATATATATATATATATATATATATATATATATATATATATATATATATATATATATATATATATATATATATATAGTTTCCCTGTGTGAAACTGAATCAGATTCAAATCAAACTTCAAGATGAAAAGATCACGCCCAATCTATGAGAAAACAGAAGAAGAAGAAACGAAGAGGCCACGACGAAGACTGTCCGTGCCGCCTGAAACACCGCTGGCTGAACTGCTAGCTCAAGTCCATGCTAGCGATTTCGAAGAGGAGATGTCTGAACCTGAAACCTTACCCACTTCTAACCAGCCCAAAGAATCCACCACCACCAAACCTGACCAAGAAAAACCTACCGTGGCTCCGGAAAATTACTATCGGATTCGAGAGACGCAAAAAATAACCTCTCGAAAATTTAGAACCACGGCCTACACTCACACGGTTCACTTCAAAGACTTCAAGTCCGAAGTGCCTCCCGAGAAAGCGGCGGGGTTCATTAGCGATTTGTGGGGATCTGTGTTACAGAACTTGAAACGACAATGCGGAGCCAAAGAAGACGATCGATTGAGACTGGCCATCCATCACGACAATTTGAAGTTCCCTGTTTGGATCGAGTTCAGCACTCCGGCAGAATTAACACCAGACAAAGTCATGACCAAAATCGAACACGTTCAACAATCCAACGACAAGTTTACCATCACGGATGGAAAGGCTACACTTTACATGACTCACGTTTCCCCTCCTCGAGGGAGCGGACGAAGTAGGAAAGCGTTATTGGTGGACGATCTTCGCAGTACCAAACACAGTGTCGTCCAAATCGACAATATTCAAGACTAGATGTGTTTGGCTCGGGCCATCGTGGTGGGGCGAACGCATGCCAACAAGAACGAGAGCAAAGAATGGAAAAAAGCCTGGGAGAGCATTCGACAATCGGACAGAGCCAAACAACGAAAAGAAGCAGAACTCCTGTTACGACAAGCAGGCATCCCCAAAGACACCGTGTGTGGCATTTCTCAAATGCAACAACTTCAAGACGTCTTAGCTCCTGGCTACACTTTGAAAGTACACCCTCAAGAAGTGCGCGGAGATATGCTGTTTCGAGGCCCCGATTTCCCCGAAGGAAAATACATTCACGTGTATTACCACCAAGAACATTTCGATGCCATCACCAGTATCACAGGATTTCTAGGATACGGATACTACTGCGAGAAATGCGACCAAGGGTTTAACAATCGGGAGCGACACATTCATTGCGGTGAGCGATGTCGGGGGTGTTCAGCGGAGAAACCATGCCTTCCTGAACAACACCACGTCCATTGTGAGACGTGTCGACGCGCTTTTGTCAGTTCCTCTTGTTACGAACAACATCGCAAGACACAAGGGCACCAACAAAAATGTGCTTGCGACTTACTGAAAATGTGTTCCACGTGTGGAAACCTGATTCGTACCAACGACCCCAAGAGACACGTTTGTACCGGCAAGAAAAGATGTAACATTTGCGAGCAGATGGTGGATAATGATCATCGATGTTTTATTCAAAAGTACGACAAGACAGAGAAGAAAGAATTAAAGAAGAACAAGAACCAAGTGGATTTCATCTTTTTTGATCTTGAATGCATGCAAGAAACAGGCATTCACATTCCTAATTTCTGCGTGGCTCATCGGGCTTGTGAGAAGTGCATTCAAGAAACGATCCATTTTCACTGTCCTCATTGTAGTCGGATTCCTGGAGGACGTGAAAAAATCTTTCGGGGTCCTAACACTTTGTCCGAGTTTGCTGAATGGATTTTAGACCCCATCGACGATACTTGGAGCGAAGAGGACATTCAACGTTACGGAGACTGTCATCGCTATGCGACCGTCATAGCTCACAATTTCTCGGGATACGATGGACAGTTTTTGTTAAATTATTATTTGCGACAAGGTACCGAACGCCCTGAAGTCACCATGAATGGAAAAAAGCTCATCTACATGAAAGTGGGTCAAGTCAAATTCAAAGATTCCATGAGTTATTTGGCCATGCCTTTGAGTCGAATGCCTAAAACATTTGGCATGACAGAAATGGCCAAAGGCTATTTTCCTCACTTCTTCAACACGGAAGCTAATCAACATGCCGTCCTACCTCATTTGCCTGACCTCCATGATTACGACCCCGACGGAATGCAGCCCGAACAGCGAGAAGCCTTTCACGCTTGGTACCGCGCTCACCAGTCCGATCCATTTGACTTTCAAGAGGAAATGCTCAGGTACTGTCGATCCGATGTGGACATTTTACGGCGTTGCTGTGGAAAGTTTCGACGGTTATTTCTAGATCACGGAGACGTCGATCCTTTGAAAGATGCGTGCACCCTACCCAAAGCCTGTTCCTTAGTCTACACCCAAAATTTCATGCCCGAGAACGAACTAGCCATCATCGACTCCAACACGTCTCTCTCTGCCAGTCGTCAATACTCGGCCAAAGCTTTGCGTTGGCTCCATTACTTGTGCCAAAAAGAAGATAAATGGATACAACATCCCAGAAAAGGAGGAGGAGAAAAGAAGATTGGATCTTATTCCGTGGATGGATTTGATTTAGAAAACCCTAACACGGTGTACGAATTTCAGGGTTGCTTGTTTCACGGATGCCCTACCTGTTTTCCTGACCGAGACCTGAAAAATCCTTTCACGGGAGTCAGCATGGAAGCCTTGTACGAACAGACTTACCAACGACGATTCAAGTTAGAAAGTCAAGGATACCAAGTGGTTGAAATGTGGGAGCACGACTACGATCGACGTTTGAAAACCGATCCTGAATTTAAGAGCATCACCGAAAGTTACGACGAGACCGACATCGAACCTTTGGATCCACGCCACAGTTTATTTGGAGGACGAACCAATGCCACTCGCTTGCTGTACGACGTAGACGAATCCAAAGGAGAAGAAATCAAATACATCGACGTGTGTTCTTTGTATCCTTGGGTGTGCAAATACAAACGATTTCCAACCGGACACCCAGAAATCTTGACAGAACACATCGACGTGGAACACATTCGTCAATACGAAGGATTAATCAAATGTAAAGTCTTACCTCCGACCCACTTGTATCATCCCATCTTGCCTCACCATTGCCAAGGAAAACTGATGTTTCCTTTATGCCGTACGTGTGCCGAAACATGTAACCAAGATCACCCCTGTCACCACACGGAGGAAGAACGCTCTTTGACAGGAACGTGGGTCAGCACCGAATTGTTTCGAGCTCTGGATCGAGGATACCGTTTGTTGAAAGTGTACGAAATCTGGCACTTTCCAACCACAGCACAATACCAAATGGACGACGCCACGAATCATCCAGGCATTTTCTCGGGGTACGTCAACCAATTTTTAAAACTGAAACAAGAAGCCAGCGGCTATCCCTCGTGGTTTCAGACTCCCGAAGACCGAGTCCGATTCAAAGAAGAGTACCGTGACGTCGAAGGCATCACTTTGGAAGACGTGGAAAAGAACGAAGGTAAAAGATCGTTTGCCAAAGTCATGTTCAATTGCTTGTGGGGAAAAATGGCCCAACGACCCATCTTAACCAAGACGGAATACGTGACCGATCCTTATCGCTACTTTGAATTGGTGGACGACAAAAGTATACTAGTCAAACACGTCGAAATCGTCCGTGATGATTTGATCTTAGTCAATTTCGAAGAAGAACCCAAGTTTGTCAAACCTGACAAGTTTAGCAACGTGGTCATTGCCGCCTACGTGACAGCTCATGCTCGCCTGAAATTGTACGACGAAGCTTTAGAAGTCTTGGGAGATCGTGTCCTGTACTTTGACACCGACAGCTGTATGTACATCCATAGGCCTGGTTGTCCACACCCTACCATCCAAGAAGATCGCTTAGGAGCCTAGACGAACGAGCACCCTCAAGACACCATCCTGAGTTTTGCCAGTGGCGGTCCTAAAAATTACGGCTACCGATACCGAGACCCGCAAGGGCAACTTCACACCCAATGCAAAGTGAAAGGATTGACCCTAAACTATCGAACCAGCCGCGTGGTCAATTTGAGGTTTTGAAAAATGCTTTGCTGTCTGAACAAGTGGAAGACTTTCGAGTGCCAACGTTAGAACCTCACAAGATCGTACGGTTACCTAATCACCAAATCGTCACTAGACCTGTTGGAAAAGTGTACCGAATCGTGTACCAGAAACGAGTGAGACTTCCAGACCACACCACTTTACCTTACCTTTGCGGTATAAAAAAGGTACCACTTCCAAGCCTAACCCTTCATTAGAACTTTTAACGTTGACCGAGCAAGAAGAAAAAAGATGATGAAGAAGAATACTCATGTCACTCACCCACCGAGTGAGAAAACTAGTGTGAACTCCAAGAACAATCACGACTTGGAGTGCGATGCGGTGCCATGCGATGATGCGGTGCCATGCGATGAGACGGATTCCGTACGCTGTGACATCAGCTATGCTGGGCGTGTGCCTCACCGTCCCTCTAAAGATGCAGGACGCCCTTTCTTCTTTATTGGGAATACTAAACGTGCCTGTCAATGCCATCCCTACAGGAGTAAAGAATTGACTATACCTGTGGCTTTGCCTGGCTATTCCAAGTTTGAACGGCGACTCGAGACGTTCCAAGAGAGGTGGCCTAAATATCTAAAAGGACCTACTCCCAAAGATTTAGCCAGAGCCGGATTTATCTACTTGGGAGAAGGAGATCAAGTTCAGTGTTTCAGTTGCGGTGTGAGACTTAAATTTTGGGAGCCAACCGACTCGGCTTACATCGAACATGCTAGATGGTCTTCGCACTGTCAGTACTTTCCTTTAGTGGCCTTAGAAGAGTACGGGTACGATGTGACAGATTCTATTTCCAAGAAGTAAAAAAATGCTTTACCATTGGAAAGATGTACGTAACTGGAAAAGTCTTGGTTTCGATGCTTGGCTACAAGAAGTACCACAGTTTGCCAAAGACCTGACACGTCACTAAGTTTTCACAATGACTTGTGGATACAGAACTTTGATTCTTTTAGTGGTAGCCTTAATCTTGTACCTCACCATTTTTGTCCATCATGACTTGTAAATATGTTTTGACACTTTGATTCTTTTAGTGGTAGCCTTATTGTTGTACCTCACCATTTTGTGTCCATCATGACTTGTAAATATGTTTTGACACTTTGATTCTTTTAGTGATAGCCTTATTGTTGTACCTCACCATTTTTAACGGTTTGCATTTTTGTCCATCATGACTTGTAAAAAATATGTTGTTTTTGTGTTGGTTGTTTTTTTTTTTTTTAACAAAAAAATAAACGTGTATGAAAACGTATAAAATATCTTAGGTCTTTTGTCTTCTTCTCAAAAATCTTCCTACCTCAGTCATGGCTACATCTTCTTCCTCTGCCTCTTCTACTTCCTCTGTGGTCAAAGTGATCGACGAAAAGTTAGATCGTCAAAGTTGGGAAGCTTTGTATCTGCGCCATCCCTTTAACATGTTGATTGCTGGACCGAGTGGTTCAGGCAAAACCGAATTTGTCAAACTTTTGATCGAACACAAATCTCATTTGTTCGATCGTCCACCTTAACGCATCGTGTGGTGTTACAAAGAGTGGCAATCGTCTTACACGTTATTGAAAGAAAGTCAAGGAGAAGCCATTTCGTTTGTGGATGGCATTCCTCACGAAGACGATGGGATCGTGTCTGACGTGAGTCAAACACATCTAGTCATCTTCGACGACATATTAGGAGAAGACGAAGAAGAAATTAAACTTTGGTTTACACGAAAAGGACACCATGGAAATGCCAGCATCATTTACATTACTCAAAATTTATTTCAGCAAAGTAAAGCCCATAGAACCATCAGTCTTAACGCTCATTACGTGGTGTTGTTTAAAAGCCCCAGAGACAAATCTCAAGTGAAAGTGTTAGCCCAACAGTTAGGCATGCCTTGGTTGAATTATGCGTACGACGATGCCACTCAAACACCTTACGAGTATTTACTCATCGACTTAAAACCTACCACTCCCGACTATTTGAGATTTCGTGCTCAATTGTTTCACCACTGGTGTCAAGAAGGTGGCCCTGTCATTTACACGTTCCCTTCAACCACTCTCTGAAAAAAAACCTCACGAGTATTTACTCATCGACTTAAAACCTACCACTCCCGACTATTTGAGATTTCGTGCTCAGTTGTTTCACCACTGGTGTCAAGAAGGTGGCCCTGTCATTTACACGTCCCCTTCAGCCACTCTCTGAAAAAAAAAAAAACTATAAAAACATCTGCCGCGTCATTTCTGTCTCACAGTCTTCGAGATGACTTCCTTTCAAGCTCATCCTTCTGCCAAATTGATTCGTGCCTTGTATGGCATCAGTCGCGAAAAAGATGCACAAGTTCGTGCCCGTTTGTTAGAAGCGAGTCTCAAAGAAGTGTTACGATGGTTTACTTTGACGGCACGTCAATTACTGCAAGGCATCATTCACATCCCTCATCAAACTCAACGTTTTTTTCAAAAACATAAAGTGGCGTTGTCACAACTGGTCGATCCTAGAATCGATCCACGGACTAAAAAACAAATCATTTTAACCCCTGGAGGCAGCGGTTCTTTAGGAGGGGTCATGATTCGTTCACTTTTGAAATGGGATCCTAATGCCCCCCCCCCCAAAAAAAAATTCCCAAAAACCAAAAAGAAGAAAAGTCCAAAGAAGAAGAAAACCACCCACCAGAAAAAGAAAAGTCGTGCCAAGAAAAAAACACCTACCACCACCACTGCAAGGAGCCGCAAGAGAGGTACTGCGGCGAGGACGCCACGACAAACAACCGTGACGAGTTCTCCTTCTCCTTCGTCCCCATCGTCTTCTTCACCACCCTTCACGATGATGCCTGCCAAACCGGACTTATGACAAGTGTTTCCTAATTTGATGCAAAAATGGAAACCCATTTCGAAAGTCACCACTTCGGGACCCTCGACTTCGGCTGATTTGGCCATGGCAGCAGCGGCGAACAAAGTACCATCCCCTAAAACCAAAGTCCAAGAGAGAACCGGCATCTTACAAAGTTTAGTGGATTTATCCAAAGAAGAATTGAGACGATTTAGTCCGTTGAAAACACCTCAACGTCGAGTGATGCCTGTCGTGAAGTTGGTACGTCGTGCAGACAATCAGTGGAGACGTGTTCCAGTATAAAATAGAAGGGTGACCTGCCAGAGACTTCAGACTTGTTTCTACCGACTAAAAAAGATGACTCCCAAACGTGCACACTACCATCAACAGAAGAAAAGCAAAACCACCAAAAAAGGAGGACTTCCATCTCGTCTGGCTAAACATTGGGATGTTTTGTCCGTCCTGACCAAATCCAATCCTCCCATGCGAAAACAACTCATTCAAACAGCCCCCAAAGAAATCATCGATACCGTGTGTGAATGTTATTTGAACATCTTGAAAGGAACGGCACCTTTGTCCAAGATACAGAAACAAAAATTAGGTAAACATCGGAACGTTCTTTGCCAAATGGTCAAAAAGAAAATACCTCTCCAGCAAAAGAAAAAAATGTTGGTGCAACGAGGAGGATTTCTACCTATGCTGTTAGGACCGTTGTTAAAAATAGCGGGTCCTTTGTTAGGAACGATTGCTTGACCCCTTTTAGGAGGTGTCATGCGATAAAAAAAAGAAGATAAAAAGGACACCCTTCTCTGGAAAGACCACACATTTTTGTACCTTTGGATGAAATGGAAGGACGAAAACTGACTTTAGTGCCTTACAAACGATGGATGGAATTCCATCGTTGGAACGAACAACGGATACCTCATTTACCACCCAATCCTAATCTCAACGAAATGTCACAGTTACAACAAGAATTACAAACGCTGACGGAACGAAGCGATTTGTCAGAAACAGAAAAATCGCAACGGTACGGTCAACTCTTACAACGTCTGCAACTCTTTCACCAAAAAGCTGTCGACGAAACAGCTCCACCCACTCTGAGAGATTTCAAAACCCTGATGAAAAGCGAACCTAAAGTTACCACCACCACCACTAAAACAGACACCGCCACGGGGATGACAGAAGAAGACGAGCCCCAAGAAGTGTTTCAAACTCCGTCTGCTGGCATACCTAGTCAAATTGCAGCTTCCTTGTTGACACCCTGTCCTACCCCTCATCGAGAAGCCATGAAAGCTTGGGTTAAAAAGAAGATGTCCACTCCTTCTTCAGCAGAAGAAAAAAAGAAAGACAGCAAGACTGAAGTGAAAAAAGACACCACCAAAAAGAAACCTACCATCATTACCCCTTCTTCACTGCCCACTCCTGTGGCTCGTCGAACGCGTCAAGCCGCTTCGTAAAAACCTCACGACACTCAAAGTAGTAGTAGCATCAAACAGTGGGTAACTTATTGATCAATCATGGAGAAACTGTTAGCCAGCCTTTATTACAATCCTGGCCATGCTGCTGGTTACGGAGGAGTTCAAAAATTATATCGAGCTGCTAAAAGTAAATTGAAAAGTGTACGTTTGCCCGAAGTACGACGATGGTTACAAGAACAATCGACGTACACGTTACACAAACCCATTCGACGAAAATTTTCTAGAAGTCCAACCCAAGTGGAAGGCATCGATCATCAATGGCAAGCCGATTTAGCCGACGTCTCTCATTTGGCAGCCTACAATCGTGGTCACAAATATTTGTTTTGTGTCATTGACGTGTTTTCCAAATTTGCTTGGGTCGTGCCTTTGACATCTAAAAGCAGTACCGAATTAGTACGTGCCTTAAAATTGGTCTTGAAACAAAGTGGTTGTCACCCTTTACGATGGCAAACTGACAAAGGCACCGAATTTCTAAACCAAGCTTTTCAAAAAGAATTGAAACAAAGACAGATTCATTTTTTTACCACCGAAAATCCTGAAACCAAAGCCAGTATCGTGGAACGTTTTCAAAGAACTTTGAAAGAACGCATGTGGAAATATTTTACACATCAACACACTCTCAAGTACATCGACGTGTTACCCCGTTTGGTCAAAGCGTACAATCAATCGTACCATCGAAGCATCGGATGTGCCCCCGAAGAGGTCAGCCCTGAAAACGAAGTGACCGTGTTTGATCGATTGTTTGGTACACCCCAGAGGAGCAGACCACCTCAGAAAAAAACCTTGCTGGAGTTGAAGACGGGAGATTGGGTTCGCATCGGAAAAACCAAACGCACTTTTGACAAAGGTTATTTACCCAACTGGACCACCGAATTGTTTCGTGTCACTACATCCGTGCGTGGACGCCATCCTCCCGTCTATAAATTGGAAGACATGCACGGTGAAGTGCTCAAAGGAACATTTTACTTGCCTGAGTTACAACGAGTGACCAAAAAAGAAGACGCCTTGTACGACATCGAAAGCATTCTCGAACAAAGAACACGCAAAGTAGGCAAACGTCGAGTAGAAGAAGTCAAAGTACGTTGGAAAGGATATCCTCCTAGTTTTGATTCTTGGACTGCCGCTTCTCAAGTCGTCGACTATAAAAAGAAGAAGAAGAAGTAACCTAACATGCTATTACACACAACCACGACCTCAACTCCTTCGCAGAGTTCCTCTCTTCAAGAGTTACAAAAACAACCGCTCTGGGTGTGGTGCGGAGAACGTGTGCCTAAAAATCAAATCGTCTTTTTCTGCCAAATCTTTGTGGTGTATTGTGTCATCGGAGCAGCTATTGCCAATTTGAGTTTGCAACAAGGGGACAAACAATTGTAGACCATTTTACTTAGCAGTTGCATCATTTATCTTTTACCCAGTCCCTCTTTGAAATTTACGACGACGACGGACAACAGTCACCACAACGGTAGTACGACCAACGCCAGTCCACCTTCTTCCAGTCACCATAATACCTCTCCTCTTTTGGAACCATTTGAACATCCTTTGAACTCGAGTGACTCCTCGGAGAGCAAAACAACTTTGGACCTACTATGAATGACCAATTTTATTTAACTTTACCCAGTGACAGTTCTATGGATGTGTTTCCCAACAACACCTTATGTTGTTTCACGGCCAAATTACCTCAGTCCATCCAATTGGATCACGACGCTCATTGGGAAGTGGCTTTGGTAGAAATCATTCATACTACGCAAATCATGAACATCGACGAAGGTCAAAACACTTTTATCGTGGAAATCTTGAACACCAAAATGCAAAATGAGTTGGAAAAAAATGATCCTATAATTTACGAGTCAAAAAAAAGGGTAGTAGATCCTAAATCTCCTGTCTTGTCGCAGTATACCATGAGAATTCCTGTGGGGTATTATTTTAGTGCTAAACATTTGGTGGACACCATTGACACCATCTTCGTGGCAATTTGGCAAAGCCTTAAACAGTGCCCCAAAATGGGTACGAATCGCTTACCATGATGTGGCACGCCGTTTCGTCTTGCAATTTTTCAAAGAGAAGGGGGAACACATTGGCGAGAAAGACAAAGGCTTAGCCGTGGAGGAGAAAACACCCTTAACCATCACTTTTTCTCCTGGATTGTATGCTATTTTGGGTGGAAATAAAAAGTATCCTAATAAAAAAGTCGCAAGCAACGTAGAATTCGAACATGCTTTTCGCACACCGTTCGAATTGAACGTTGGACTGAATTTAATGTTTGTGTACTCCGATGTGGTAGAGTACAACGTGGTGGGACACACAGCTGCTCCCTTACTGAGAGTCATTCCTTTCAAAGTGGATACTGGTGCTGGTGCGTACGAAGAAGGTGGAAACACGTTTCACGTTCACCGTGAATTTGTACACCCTCATTATCTTCCAGTCAGTAAATCGTATTTTGACAGTGTCAACATTAGTATAAAAGGAGATTTGGGACAAAGTGTGCCATTCATTGACAAAGGAAAAGTCACGGTGAAACTACATTTTCGAAAAAAGTTCTCTAACGCATTGTAAAACAAAATGTATCCAGTGTACCGAGGAGTGGCTCGACAACGAGGACACGGTTTAGGAGATATGTTAAAATCGGCTTTTCGGACGGTAGCCCCTATTTTGAAACCCATGGTGACTCGAGGATTCCATGCCTTAAAAGATGCCGCTTTGACGCAAGGAAAAGAATTTTTGCAAAATGTCCTCATCGACAAACAAAATCCTAAAGAAGCCTTTATGAGAGCAGGGAAAAATGTATTGATGCACACTGGCAAAGATCTTTTGGGTCTTCGAGAGAGTCCTATAAATTCACTTCACGCTTCAGGCCCTGGCATTACTTCTTCCTCCACTTCACAGCAAGGACAAGGTAGAAAGAGACGACGTTGAAATCCCTTCAGAGTTCATAAAACACACGGTGGTGTTCCAAAAAAGAATAAGAAAAGAAGAACCGTCAGAGAATTAGACGTGTTTGATTACTAAAAGCCATTGAAAATGATGCACCGAGATTCTTGCGAATGTACCAAGTCAGAACTGGATATGTTTACCATGCCTCCCACCATGATGACGATGCAAGAATCCCAATGGGTGGAATTTCATCCTGTATCGTCTTTGACGGATTCAGCTCCTATCGAATTTGAAATCAAAGGACAAACCGAAGATTACATCGATCTGAATAACAGTTACTTGTACCTGAAACTCAAAGTTATCAAAACGGCGGACAGTAGCCTTCCTGGGGACGGTGATCGAGTGGCACCCGTCAATAATTTCATGCATTCCTTGTTCAGCGGAATAGATTTGTACTTGAATAATATACTGGTCAGCAGCAGTTTGGATACTTACCCTTACCGTGCTTACTTGGAAAATCTCTTGACGTACGGAAAAGAAGCCAAGAACACTCATCTGGATGTTTCGGTGGTCTGGAAGCCTGACACCTCGGAAAAGTTCAACGACACAGCGGTGTCAGTGCCGGCGACGCAAGCCGTTGATAAAACTATAATTCCAGCAGATCCGCACAATGTGGGATTTAACGACCGTCAAAAGAAAATCAGACGCAGTTTAGAATTGATGGATCGTTTGCATTTGGACATGTGGTTGCAAGAGAAGTATTTGTTGAACGGAGTAGATGTACGCCTGAGACAGAATCGCAGTAGTCCCGCTTTCCATTTGATGGCTCATGCTAACGAGTGGAAAACCATCATTCAAGAAGCCAGACTTTACGTGCGACGTGTGGAAGTCTTACCAAAAGTAGCCAACGACATCAGTCAAACGTTGAGCAGAACCACTGCCAAGTATCCTGTGCGACGAGTGGAAGTGAAAACATTTACCATTGCCGCTGGACTCCGATCCAAAGTCGAAGATCACGTCTTCCAAGGACAGCTCCCCAAACGTTTGCTGATTGGCATCGTCAGTAATGCAGCCCTCAACGGAGTCCACAATCAGAATCCGTTCGAGTTTAAACACTACAACGTCTCCAAGATAGAAGTCAGTCGAGATGGCAAAACGTTGTGTACCAGACCTTTTGAACCTAACTTTGGCGACGCCCAGAAAAATTACTTGCGATCTTACCTGAGCCTGTTTGAAGCCACAGGACAGTTAGGTACCAACACCAGCCACGGCATTTCGTACGACGATTATGCAGGAGGGTATGCGTTGTGGGGATTTGATTTCACTCCTGACCAAGGCAGCGACGAAGGACATTTCCACCCTATAAAATCAGGCCCACTTCGTGTGGAACTTCAGTTTAAAGATCCTCTACCCGACACGGTGAACGTCGTCTTGTATGCAGAATTTGATAATACTCTAGAGATCAACAGTTTGAGAGAAGTGATTCTAGACTATTAGAAGAAGAAAAAAAAAGATGCAACACGAAGAACGTATGAAGATAGAAGAGGAGGGATGTTGTGAAGCACAGCAGCAGTCACAAGCTACCACTGATGATGACGAAGTGATTCATTCAGAACCTCAAAAAGAAGAAGAAGAAGAAGACACTATAGTCATGATGCCAAGATGGCCAGAACAAGAACAAGATTTAGTCTCCTGTTTTGCTAAGAAGGTAGCTGAAGAAATCACACAAATACACAGAAATGAATTTTATTATGCGTGTGATGAAAATAGAAAAAAAAATTTAATAATGAGTAAAGAAGAAAAGTTGGACGAATATTTGGAGGACGCCTGGGGTAGATTCCCAGAAAGACCTATTTTGAGAAAGTGGTATAAAGACTTGCAGAATTCTTCTTCACCTCCACTCACTCCTCTGGCGACCGAATGCCTCGAAGCTTTCCTGCGACAGAATACAGAGGTTGCCCGCCGTAGTTCATTGTATTACTTGACAGACATTTTCAAGGAAAAAGGACTGTGTGAATTGAGAACTTATCCACATACTGACTTCGTTTGAATGTGTGTACTCTAGAAAAGATATTAAAATAGAAAGATGGTTTTGTGAACATGATGGTTATCTCTTGTCTTTAGCTCAGAAACGTAGTGTACATCGAGAATCTAATGATTGTAAGTTAAATTTGTATCTTCCTAACGTTGTCCAGCCTGTAAATACGTTCCTGTTGTTTAATGTTGTTAGTTGTTAGTTTTTTGCCCTGTAAATACGTTACTGTTGTTTCATCTTGTTAGTTGTTAGTTTTTTACCCTGTAAATACGTTACTATTGTTTCATCTTGTTAGTTGTTAGTTTTTGAATTTTTATGTTTTAAAGAAGCTTCTTGTTCATTAAAAATGTTGATTTTTGAAAAATGGTGTTGTGTGGTTTTTTATTGAATTTACCAAAAAAATAAATATGCTCTATCTCTCTCTTTCTATCGATCTGAAGTCACCCACAACTCTGTCCCTACACTATCGATCTGAACCATGTTTTTCCATCGCGTCCGCGCTTCTAGCATATAAAGCGGTGCGTATGATGGTATGTTTGTTTGTTTGTTTTGTTTGTTTTTTTCCCACTCCAAACAAATCCTTTCCCTCTAAAAAAGTTTGTATAGAGTGTGTGTTTGTGTGTTTGTGTTTTGGATAAAAAATATAAAAAAAGGAGAGTGTGATCTGTATTTGTGTTTGATTAAAAAAAAAAAATGGATGGTGTGGTGTGTGTTTGTTAAAAAATAAATGGATGGTGTGGTGTGTGTTTGTTAAAAAAAATGGATGGTGTGGTGTGTGTTTGATTAAAAAAAATTTATCAAGAAAAAAAACTTTCTTTTAAGTCCGCGCCCTGGGTCTGTGTTATTTTTATTTTTTTGGGTAATGGAGTGTCAAATCCGCGAAGCATAGAATGACGTTATAGAGATGACGTCAGACGCGGGGGTAGTGTAAGTCATGTTTTTTTAAGGTGAAAGGGATGTTTTCCTTCACGTCCGCACTTCTAGCATATAAAGCGGCGCCTTCCCAAGTTAAAACTACTCGTTCACTTGTCAAGATGAAGAATACCAGTGAAATCATCCAACAAATTAGAATGCATCTAGAGGTGGCGTGGCACCTCCTAGGGGTAGTAGCCAAGAGGGAGGAAGAAAAAAGGGAGAAGAAGGAGCCTATCCAGCCTCATCCGATGATGGAGGAGGAAGATCACAGGATAGTGGAGGAGAAGAAGGAGCCTATCCAGCCTCATCCGATGATGGAGGAGGAAGATCACAGGATAGTGGAGGAGAAGGAGGAGAAGAAGGAAGAAAATTGGGAACCAGAAGCGGTCCATCCTCCATTTATCCTGAAGAAGCGCTATAGGAGGAGTCTAGACTCCTGGAGGAGGAGGAGCTGTCCTGCTTGTCGGACCAGACCTGGGAGGTGTCCTCACCTCTAAGATGCTAACTAAAAAAAACCCAACGGCCCTTTTTAGGGCCACCCATTTTTCAAGAAAAGATTAATTTTTCCATGATTGCCATACTTATATTTTTTATTCCTTTTCCCGTTTCTTTTCCGTTTGACCCCCAAGTGCCAACACACCTGTTCCATTCCCGCTTGACCCTATAGTGCCACCCTTTAAAATCGTGACCCTATTTACTCACCCTATACTACTGTGATGATAAGTACAAATCTGGCATAGTTTGCTGACTGAGAGGAAGATCATAGTGGGATTAGACACAGAAATTGGTGTTATAACTACGGAACTTCTTTCTCGGGTTTTATGAAAAGGGATTTCCATATTATTTTTTTTAAAGGCTAGATTATAACACTAAACATAAACGGAGTCGTATATTTTTGTTCCTGCTCAGCATAACAGGGCCTCCAGTAATTTCGTCACCTAACAATGTGTATTGCGTATGGTGAGTATGGGCCCGGCAGTGACAATTCAGCACTATATTAATTTATTTTACATGATGTAGTCATTAGTGACTGACCATTTAATGTTCGGGGTTTGGTTCGGTTTCTGGGATTTTCTTTGTAACCAGGATTTTTACAAAAAACAAAACAAAAAAACAATCTTCATGATAATTTATTTTTATCAGTTTATACAATCGGTATAATTATTTCTTTTTCTGCACAAATCAAAGCAATATTATTAAATGATCGGTCCTTTATGCGTGATTAAGAAACAAAGTCATTCTGTGAAAGTTTTAAAATTTGTATTTGATCAGCAACGAGAATATGCGTTCTATCGAGGTAGGACTTTAGTGAGAAATTGAAACGTCAATTGTCCTGGACAAACTCTGTAACAGACAATATCCTTTCAGATTACAAATATAAAAAAAGATATTGATAAAAGACACGTTTAAAAATGGCTTAGGGACAAAGATTGAAGTCATGACTTCGAGCATTTGCAATGAATCTCTAAGCCTCTACAGCAAATTGATATAGACATATAGATGGAAATAACATTGTAGTGTACCAGTCAAGAGCACCCAGCCCAAATCATGAATATTCAGATCGCCTCCAAGTCCTCGACCGTCTAGGCCTATACCTGCAGTATTTGGTCGTATATTGAAATTTGTTCGATTTTATACCCCAGCGCCTTCTTTCGTCGACCGGAAGTTTTTCCCGTTTTGGTAATATGCTCCTCAAAATTCAGGTCTCACTGTACAGTTGTTTTGGTGAATTTTCACCCGACAATAACATATTGCAGAAAATTGAGAATAATTTTACATTAAAGATACAAATAAAACCTAGCCAATGATTTTTGTGGAAAGCATGGTTGTAAGATTTTGATTGAGGTATTCAGGTTAATTCCACGTACAACTGAAGGCTTTTTACTTAATCGACACTACTACCAACCCCTCTTTTTTACTATAATTTTTGACAGCAAAGAGCTATTTTGAATATTTTCCTGTGACAAGGAGACTCAAAGAATAGGTATGTGCCTTATACATGATTAAAGTTCATTGGTATTATAACAAATTAACATGCTTCTCATCACCCCGTAACCATCTCGATTTTGAGATACTTACCTCTGTAGCAGACATACGGCCTCAGACCACAATTAATTTTCCTATATAGTCTCTACATTTGTTTGTCAGTACTGAACTTTCCACTGTGTCCAAATCCTAATAAATCATATGTTGCTGTAAAGTATCTTCAAAGATGAACTCACGCTGAAGTTCTTGTCATAGGTTAACCGGCATTCTTATGAATGGCTGGACTGTCAACAAAGCAACGTGCAATGAGTCACATATTTCACTTCCGGATCAGCACCATTGCCTCATTACTCACTGTGCACTGTCGCCAAAATACACCCAGACAACCACACTATAATGCTCATATTCTAAACAATAACCAATTTCCTTTAAATTAATACTAAGAATGACTAAATCTAATGCATACATCACCACCAAATTGAGAGAGGAAAAAATGATCTAAAAATAGACTCGGACTACATTCGTCGGAAATATTAATTGTGTCCTGATTCCTTACATAAATGCGTAAGCCAAGTTGGCTGTTCATTTGCAGCCCAAGTTACGCATTTGATCTCCAATGCTAGTCTAACTGTGACATGCAGTCACCAAAGAAGCCAACCCATTTTCAAGCCTAACTCAAAGTAAATGTTAACCATATTACATATTTAGCTTCTGTGTGAATTTATAAACACTAGGCTTATGGTAATTAGGCTCATGCCTTCTACCTTAAAAATTGGGGGGGGGGGGGGGGGGGGGGGGGGGGCAAAATACGAAACTGTACAGTAAGACCTCAGACTCTTTCAGGGAGGTAACCCACAGTGAGGAGTATCAATATGAATAAAATAGAGGTTATTTCCCTTGTTTCATAAGCCCTTGCTCACATTGGACATGTGTAAAAAAATGTTTGATAAAATTGACACAAATAATTGTACAAGATAATCGCTGATTACCTGAAATCCAAAGACAACATCTTGATAGGCATAATGTTCAGTGTAGTGCTTTTAATGACTCACTTGTTGAAATTTTCATGTATTTGGATTATTTTATTTTCAATTAGTCAATACTGTATATCTTTATTGCATGGTGATATTACTGAGTTCCTTCAAATGAATTTATTAGTCTGGGGTCATATACAGTTTTTGAACATATTTATTATTGTGAGATCGGAAGCTGTTATTATCGTGCATACAAATAAAGTATGCTCTTCCATTCAGTAGGTTAAACAAATGTATGCTTTTTCACATTTACGTCATTAAGTAGTTTAAAAAAAAAAATTCTTTCATATTGCTTTATTAGCAGCTGCTAATAGTAGTATCCATCGACCTCCATTTGGTTGATTATTTTCATATCCAAATGTTATTCCCAATCATGAGTCGACATTTGTTATTTGTAGATGTGATTGTGTAGTTATTCTTTAGTCCCTTCAGTTGACAACATCAATGACAGATACAGCCTGGAAAATGCATTTCTCTTTGTTTTGGGAGAAAGTAGCATCATCAAAGGGGTAAACAATATTATTTCCCCAGATTTTATCCTCAAACACTTTGTAAATTACTGATGTTTAGAATTTAACATACAAATCTGGTTTGATATTTGAACATCATACACATGCAATTTTCCCATGTAAGTTTTGGTAAATATACATCATCTAAGACAAGAGCTGTCAGGTCAGTTAAAACAACAGAAAGATGACACATATAAAGCTTTTAATAACCGAGGAGAAAGCTTTAAGTACGGAAGTTTGCTTACTGCTCGATCCTCAAAGTGTGATTATTAAAACTTCTTATTCATGCATTTCATGCCATGGATTAATAAATATTGTTTAAAAACCAAATACTTTATTAACTATTTTTGCTGGTCATTTTGAATTTAAACAAAAAATTTAAAAATTGACTTGTATAGAAAGGATCACTGAATGGTTAAAGAAATTTCCAGACCTACAGTGTCCCAAGTATTAAAACTGAAGACCTACAGTGTCCCAAGTATTAAAACTGAAGACCTACAGTGTCCCAAGTATTAAAACTAAAGACCTAGTGTCCCAAGTATTAAAACTGAAGACCTACAGTGTCCCAAGTATTAAAACTGAAGACCTACAGTGTCCCAAGTATTAAAACTGAAGAACTACAGTGTCTCAAGTATTAAAACTGAAGAACTGAGTGGAAACCATTCATACATTAAGAAATATGTACCCGACCTATTTGCATGAGTCTGATGTTCACCTAACTGTAATTAATGTTGACTCAGCTTTGCAATCACATCATGCAGCAGTAGTTCTG